>APFE031736830.1:27819-59834 GCA_000404065.3 Pinus taeda
GACCATACATCATGCATGCAGTGGGAATAGTTGGAAGATTCCAAGCCAATCCAAAGGAATCACACCTTCAGGTAGTCAAAATGATTTTCAAATATCTTCAAGGAACACAAAATTTTGGTTTATGGTATCCTAGAGATACAAATATTACACTTCATGCATATACATATGCAGATTGGGTAGGAAGCGTTGATGACAGAAAAATCACTAGTGGTGGTGAATTCTATATGGGTTATAGATTAGTGTCTTGGTTCAACAAGAAACAAAGTTCAATTGCATTATCTACAGCTAAAGCAGAATATGTGGTTGTTGCATCTTGTTGCACACAACTCCTTTGGATGATGCAAACATTGTAAGACATTCAGATCACATGTAATCCACCCATATCCATTCTATGTGATAATACAAGTGAAATCAATATTTCAAAGAATCCAGTCATGCATTCCAAGACCAAGCACATACCCATCAAATATCATTTTCTACGTGAACAAGTGCTTGAAAAAAATGTCAAATTGGTGTATGTTCCCTCCAAAGAATAGGTTGCTAATATATTCACCAAACCACTACCCAGAGAGACATTTGAATATCTCATACAGAAGCTGGGTGTAGTTGATGCATCATCTTGCTGTTGAAACTTATCTATTTCAGAGAAAAGTGATTATACGCGAGTTTCATGAAGCATATCTGTGTACATATGCCAGTTGTTGTAGATACAGTTGCTTATATGTTGGTTTGAAGAAAAACAGCGAGCCAGACTTAGGATGAAAGGAGTCTGATATGGGTTTGACAATGATCATCTGACACAGGTTCAGGGGGAGCATATACTTCTAATAATGCATTGTTGGCATTATCTTAGAATATCTTGGTACAAATTCATAGTTGTTTTTTATTCAGGTGGAATAGGTTCAGGGGGAAATCATGGTTGCTGGTATGGATGGTGATTGATAGACGTTGCTAATGAGATTTGCTGATAACTATCATAGTCTTGTTTTAGATATTTGGTCTCTATGTCATGTATATCTTTTAATGTCAAGGTCATGAAACAACCTATTTTGTTTCCCCACTATGCATGGAATGGATGATGTAATGTTCTTCTTTTGACATGCATGTCCCCACTTGATTGGGAGATGGATGTATGTATGAGTCATTGGTGATAGGAAGGACATTTATGATGTATGTATAGAGTCATCTTTTTGCAGACCTTGCTTATATTCAGGGGGAGCATGGACTCGAGCATGAAACTCAATCAACACACTTCAGCATATCAGAGAATTTAACATGTACTCAGGGGGAGCATAACCCTTTGCCCTTGATGACAAAAGGAGAGAGTGACTTGGTGTTGCCATAAAGTCCAAAGGGGTAGATTGTTGGCATTATGACACATATTTGACACTATGACACAGGTGTTGTCCTTGATGGAAACTCACTCAGATGACAAATCATAGTTCAGATTCACAGAATGAATAAAGAGAGGTATATGCAGGTTACCCTTTGACCAAGTTACCTATACACACGAGTTCACAGACCAAAAGGTGCGTATAGCATACACATGCACTCTCACAGAAGGAAAGGTGTGTACATGTTGGAAAACTTAGTTTTGGTCAATGGTATTTGGTCCATGGTATTGTGATCCATGGTATTGGTCCAAGGTATCTTGTCTAATGTGTTGACCCCAGGTATTTGGTCCAAGGTATTGGTTCTAAGTGGTTTTGTTTCATGGTATTGAGTAAGGCCTAAGAGTAAAGGAGGATAAGATCATTAGGCAAAGGCACTGAAGTATTAAATATCTAATGAAGAGCAAGATCTAGAATACAGGTTATTGGGTTATGGTGCATAGCTGGATTTGATTCAAGGATGAAACTTAGTGCTTGATGAAGGATAAGATCTAATGATGGGTCAAGATATAAAGCCTTGAAGAGAAGTATCTTTGTGTGGTTTTGATATTTTATCTGACTAGCTGGCGCATGTTGTAATTTGTAAATATGATGATCTAGGTATAACTGACATCTGGAATCGTTGTAAAGTTTAAATCATCATTTACATATTTGTACGTAGGTTCACTTTAGCAAAAGCGCGTATACACGCTGGTTCTGCATATCAAAACAATGTATACATCTTAAATTTGATTTGCAGATATGTACGCAAGTTCGCCTTGAGAAAACAACGTATGTATGTAGGTTCGACACATTGAAGTAGTGTATACCTCATAAAATATGCTTTAGCTACTTCTTTTTTTTGTTGCAGCGTTCTGGGTTCTGGCTTGGGTTCTGGTTACTGTTACTGTATTCTGGTTACAGTATTTTGAGAAGTGATTGATTGATTCAATTTGTTTGGTGCAAAGGATATTGGTTGATACAGATATATTTGATGTTTGATTGATGTTATTGATGGATCCAATTTGAAAATTTATGAAACGTGGTCCCTGGAAGAAAAGAGAAGGTTGTAGCCTTCGGTAGGCCAACACCTATGTACTAGTAAACACATCAGCTAGTACAAGAGCTAGGGGGTTGTAGCTCCCTTCCAAGAGAAGCTGGAGAATGAGAGAAGGTTGTTGCCTTCTGTAGGTAGAAGCCTGCGTATTGGTATAAGACTGCACCAGTACAAAAATTGAAAAAATAAGTTTCTTATTAAAAGAAGATAGAGACGATTGCAGCATGTGGTTTTCACCCACATTGGGTTTCCACCTTATATCTTGTGTTCCTGTGTGTAATTGTGTGTTCTATTTTTACTACACCTGGTTACTATTTATATGGTTCTGATGCATAGATTAAAGATCAACATATGATGAATTAACTAAGTTATAAGTTTGAAGGGTATACGCTAGTTGCCTTAACTACAATTGTGTATACACACAAGTTTCATTAACTAAAGTAGTGTATATGAATTTGATTATGGAAATGAAATATTATTGACTTGTTAATACGGATTCACCCCCCTTCCCCACCCCCCTCTCAGTATTATTTCCAACACTTAGTATGGATTATGGTACATACAGATAGAGGGAGTGAGGATTCAAGGCTTCACCAATGCAGATTGGGGAGGGAGTCCATCTGACAGGAAGAGCACATTAGGAGGGATCTTGAGTAATGGATTAGTGACAGTTTCTTCATATAGTAGGAAACAGAGATCGGTTGCATTCAGTTCAGCAGAGGCAAAGTACATGGCTGCGACTCAGGCAGCATGTGAGGTCATCTAGATTAGGAAGATCCTAGCTGGTTTGTTTAGTCAGCAGATGGATCTAAATTTGATTTACTGTGATAATCAGAGTTGTATCAAACTCTCTGAAAATCCAGTTTTTCATGATCAGCCCAAGAATATTGATATCCAATATCATCATCTCAAAGATTGTGTATTGAGGCGAATCATGTTGTTAGAGTACATTCCCACGGAGGAGAAATATGCTGAAATTTTGACAAAGACTTTCACAGAGACAGGATCGGGGTAGCTGATAATCCCTTTCTTGTTGAGAGGGAGTGTTGAAAAATGGCAACAAGAAATTCCAATTTAATCTATCCTTGAATTAAACTGAGAATTAAAATCGAATTCTATTCTCATAACAACTTGTAAATAGTTAATTAAGTTTAATTAACATAATTAACTTAGGAATTTCAAGTTAGAAGTCTTTATGTAGTAATGTTTATGTTCTCCCTAAGTTTTAGGGGTCTAGTATGAGTTTAAATTGAGTTGGAAATTAGATCACTAATTTTACTGAGTTAAGTTCAGTTAAATTAGTTCTAAATTGTTTTTGAAACTTGTTAGAGTTAGTATTTTCATACTTCCTTCAGTGATCAAAATTTCTCTTTTCATATTTATTTTAGGTGGTCCACATCGAATTTTTTTATCATTTCATTAGGTCACGCAAAAACAATATTCGTTGATGGTAGTCCTAGTCCAAAAACATCACTCTTCCCTAAATGTGATTACTTGCTAGCATAGTTTCATATCTTGTTGACTGTACATCATCCATAAAGTTATTTTTAGCATGCCATTTGTATCAGTCATGAGGTCATTATGTCATCTTGAAATTTAGTCCTTCAAGATCTCATTAGGTCTTTTAGGGTTTTTCAAGGTTTCATTAGGTCATTAGGGTTGCCAAGGTTTAGTTCCATTGCATAAGAACATCAAGTAAAGGGTGATAAAATAACATCCCTTCACCATGTGAAGATTATTTGTAAAGAGAAATTCTTATTTCATTATGTAATTTCATGTCATTCAAATGTAATAGTTTCACCATCCCAAGCTATTAAATCAGTGTTCCAAAGATGCCAGACCATCGAAAGGTCAATTTTTCAAAGGAAATAGTCAAGTGAAAGGGTAAAGTTTCAAAGGGTTAAGTGCATGCCAAAGGGAGTTGTCTTTCCCAAGGGTGTCCAAATCATCATTTTCCACAAGCACTAAACCCTAATTTCCTCACCCATTGAGCTAGGGTTTGTTATGGAATCAAAGATATCTGAGAAGAGGAGGCATAAGGGATATCAATAGGTGTGAGGCCATTTCATATCATCAACATCATAACTCCATCATTTTTCAATAATTCATTCCAAAGGACAATTCATTTGCCACACATAGTGCCTATGTTTCTTCAAACTATGTTTTAGACCAAACAGGGATGAATTTGGCAAAAGCGAGAGATTTTTTTGTCCATAATAGGCCAAGGATGAAAAAACTCCTTCACTTTTTACAAATGTGTCATGGTTTTAGAGAAATTTCAAAAATACAGGTGCCACAGGAGAGTTGTTGCACTTCTAGAGGGACCTTGGGAAAATCAAGTTTTCTCCGAGTTCGAGTGTCAAAATTACTTGCTTGATAATTTAAATGACAACAAAACTGGAATATATTTCCAATGAACTATCATTATCTCAATTTGGAGTTGAGGAAAACCTCCAAAAGTTCCTGCACCAACACTCTGCATTGTTGCACCCTCATTCTGCACTTTTTGACCAGTCTTGGGGGAATTGACATTTTTAGGGGCTATAATTGATCCATTGCCATGCTTGATAGGTCCATTGTGTAACCAAGAGAGAGACTTTTCCAACAAACTATCATGGGCTCAATTGTGACACCGGGAAAGCCTCCAAACATGGCCTTCCAAAAGGTGTTGCGCGCCTGTTAACAATGTTGCGCGTTTGCCCAGTGAGGTCTAGGGTCACTCAAAACTCAGCAAAACACCTCCAAAGTTCAGAATTTTGTCACCTAAAGGCTTTCATCACATGAAAAAAGTAGGTTTCTCTCTAATTTCTTTTCTCATACATTGTTTACTTGATGTATCATTGTGTTTAATGTTTCCTAAATTAAACTAAAAAACCCTAACCTTGAGGCACCTATTTGCCTAGGCTCCTTATACCCTACCCTCAATTCACATCTCCTATCCCTAAAAACACCTATCACTACTACCTCCTTTTCATTCCTTAATATTCCAAATATCCTTCCCATCCCCTCAAAATTCCCTCTCATTATCACATACTGCCTTCATTTATATACCCCTCCATCAACTCCCTAGGGTTTTCTTTTTCACACTAAATTACACAATGGCAGAGGTGGACATGCAAGAATATAAATGCATCTGTGAGAAATAAAATTATTTTTAACTTATAGACTTGGACACAATGGAGGATGAATAGAAACTTCAAATGGTCATTAAAGGAAAAGACAAGATGAGCTTTCTCAACAACTCATTGTTGATGAACAATGGGAAAACATGATCAATCAAGACTAGGAATATTGGCTTGATAGAGGCAATAAGAATTTTAGAAGCTCTTGGCCAAGAATAAGAAGGAAAATGACATTCAGAGGAGGATGGAAAAACATTATGCCAAGAGAAACCAAATTGCTAGAGCCAAGACCAAAAGAGCTCAAGCAAAAATTGAAAAACTTACTAAGTAAAAGGAGAAAAGAAAGTTAGATATTCTTGTTGAGGCATCTCTCCATGCCTCTAACATATGATCATTTATAAAAACACATTTTTGGATACTTTGACCATTTTGGGGCATGAAGTTGCTTGCTGAGATTTTCAAACAATTTTAGCACAATCATGGAGGTCAAACGCGCAACATCTTGGGTGTTGTGCTCTTTTTGGGGCATCCAATGAGGAAATGGTCAGCAATTTTGGGTTCACAAAGATGAGTACATGATCCCTGTGCATTTTCTAAGGTTTTGGAGTAGAACTAGTTGACCAAAAGGGCCAAAAACCCTCAAAACATAACCTTTTCTGCCCTCTTTTTGGCCTGGGTGTTGCACGCTAAGCAGTGTTAGGAGAATTGACTTTTGATTGAGAAAATGATTATCCAAATTCTGGAATTCAAGTTGTTATAGAAATTAGACAGGTGGATCCTTCCAACACGCCATTCCAGGCCCAATGTGGACATCGGGAAGGCCTCCAAAAGTGCAGCTAAAGTTGAAGGGTGTGTCTGGCATTAATGTTGCACGTTCGACAGTTTGTCTAGATTTTCACTATTTCATCCCAATTTTCAGGTTCACCTTGGAAAATCATGATTTTGTCCATGTAAATGATGATTTGAATGTAATTATCATGTTTCTAGTACCTACTAGGGTAATTACATTAGGTAAATCAAGTTCATGAGGTGCAATGAATCAGTTTGCCTGGATTAGGGATGAGTCACTTTGACCGCCCTATTCTCTTTTTATTAGTTCAACCTTTCTTGGATCTTTCCATCTTCTCATGGATTCGACCCCCTAAGGATAGGATGGGTGGTTTAAAGCCTATATTATGTATTTCCCTAGTCAGTTTTAGCAGTTGGATTCAGTGGGATTGCTTAGGCTTTGATAGACATCATTTTGTATCAGTTTCAATAGGAGATTAATGAAAAGTTGCAGCTATTTCTTTGGGATCCATGTGGTATGATGTTCAATTCAGTTTTTCTATTGTGATCATCTGTTAGAATGTTTTTTGTACTTCATCAATCATTAAATCTCTTTTAAGTGGATGTTTTCAAGTTGATAGGTAGAACCCATAACATTTATGCTCTATTTTGGGGAAATATTCATAGTCTATGTTTTCTTCAGTTTAGGAAAAATCCATGTTGCTTACATGCTCTTAGTAGCTCTTCATGAATATTTTTACCTCATCCATCAAACCATAAGGTTCTTATCATTGTGCCTACCTTGCCTCATCGAACACCCTACATTTTTGACCTAATTTCCTTGCCCTAACTGTTTGGCTCCTCCTAATCCAGTAAAACCCTTCAAAATAAAATCAAACCTTGTGCTACTATACCTAGCCTAATATCAGTTTCTAGATCCAGTTAATTTGGCTAAGATCCTTACGAAGAGAGCCCTATCCTGGCATAGTAAGGCTAGCTACTTGGCTAAGTGTGGTTTTTGGTTACCCTAACATTTCCTTTATTCAACCTGAGGTTCAATCCAGGTGATAACATAGTGGCGACCATATTGGGGAATGAGCGAAAGGTTTTGTATTCCCTGGGAAATATCATCAAAGTTTAGATCTATATTGTTGATGGTGGACAATGATCAGACACAGGAAGGCTGAAATCATTCACCTAGTGACTCCAAATCAGTTTCAAGATCATATCCAAAGACTCCACTGGAGGATGAACCCAACCAACAGAAACATGAAAGGACAATATGGAAAGATCAGGTATTCAAGTTGGAATTTCATCCAAGACATTATGTTCTTTGTCATCAATTATTTTTTCTCTTTTCCCAAGAATCTCAAGAAGGTTTTACAAAGTATATTGTATTTGAAAAAATATCCTAGACCTGCATGTGATTCCTTCCCTTGAAAGATTGTGAAAACAAATTCTTCGTACACCTTTGATCTTGATCAAGACCCTTATTTTGAAACTTATGATGACCATCTTCGACTTGATGAGCCTAAAGAGACCAAGACTAATTCTATAAGTTCTATACATACTCCTACACTTTGTAAAATTCCATATCGATACAAACCACTATTCTTACCTCCTATACTCCATGCTTTCCCTGAAACTCATTACCTATACTTGCGAGGTTTGATGGTGAATATGACAATATCACTGTTGAGAGAAATATGCAGAATTTTGAGACTTTCCTCGACCTTTTTGAAGTCAACAAAGAGGATGTCAGTATCAGGCTATTCGCTCTTTATTTGCAAGGAAAAGTCAAGAGTTGGTTCAAAAACCTACCTAATGCAAGCATCTGAAATTTCCAGCAGTTCGTTAAAGTTTTCCTCAACAAGTGGGTGGTCAAAAAAAACCCTTTCTTGATTCTAGAAGAGTATAAGCAGCTGAAAAGACTGCTAGGGGAGACAATACAACAATTTTTTGCTAGGTTTAACCAAGTCTATTTTTCAATGCCTGCTAATATAAGGCCTCCTCCTGGATCTGCTCTCTTTCACTACCCAGATGCCTTTGATACGGAAATGGAGTTTCAACTGAGGGAAAGGAACCTTGCAACACTTGAAGAGATGTAGAATAGTGCAGTAGATGTAGAGGTTGATCTGTTGATCAGAAGGGCAAAGCTAAAGGAAGAAGAGAGGGAGAACATTGTAGAGCACCTAACATCTTCAGAGGTAAAGCTCGACATTTTGGTAAGTAAAATGGAAGAAATGATTCAAATAATCACCTCGAGAGATGAATTTTCTATTCAAGATCACCATGACCCACATGTCCCAAAAAAAGAAAAGATTGCTAGCCCTAAAATTTTTCTTGCTAATCCTAGCTACTATAGATTTGAAAATGGATTTATAGATCAATCTAAGGAGAAAAAATCTGATAATATAATGTGTATGATTGGTGACATTATTTATATTGATGATTTGCCAAAGTTTGATCAGTACGAAAATTATTATTTTCTCCAAACAGAAGCTAATATTGTAGAGAAATCAGTAGGGGGTTTGTGGGAGGAGGAAGTTCAGTTTCAGCAGCTCAAATATAGTAATCAACTGAAGCATATTAGCTATAACAGTGATGAGGAATGTGCAAAAAAATTGGAAATGAAGGATCTTTGCCTCTTTGTTTTACTTCGTTTTAGTTCATCAGAGGTAACTTTGATGTGATCAAAAATCATCACTCATTGAGTTTTGCTCTTGACAATCAAGAGGATAATCAATTTTTTGATCTCCTTACCCTTGTGTTTCTCCTCATTTGCAAAAATAAGAGAAAACTATAAGCAAGTAGATAAGCGAGTGGTCAACACTATAAAGGATAAAACGTTCTCATGAATTGGTCAAGGAAATCATTTGCGACATAGAAGCCTCCCTAACTTTAGATTTTCAATCATCGAGTTCCATTGAATTTCAAATTGTAGATGAAGGCTTGGAACCTAAAACATATGATCAAATGATGCAAGATGACTCTGTACCACTATTTTTTGAAACATTTCAATTTTTAAAGAAAATTTTGCATAATATCTTTAAAATAAACGATAAGCAACCTGTAGAGTGTCATGCAGTCTCATTAAAACTGATGGAAAATAGGTTCTAACAATCTTTTCAAGTTTTTCATGACCCAATAGCTGAAGTGTTGGATGATATCTGTAGTAAAATTCCTTCTCCATTAGTTAACTATGAGCCTGAAAAGAATGTTGATATAACCTTGATCCGACAGTCGACTCCATTGTCTTGTTCAACAGGAGTTTCATTACAAAGCTCATACCAAGATTTGCAGTCATATCAGGAGAGTAATGAAGAAGGTTTTTGTTTTGTTTTTGACCATCAAGAAAAATTAGTCATTCGTGAGTTTCAGGATCCTTTTGTCAATTTGTTGCAGTCATCAAAGAAATAAAACATAGATGTTAGGAAAATTTTAAAAGAAAAGTACGAAGACTAACTAGAGCAGAGAAATAACATATTAGATGGGCTGGAAATCAATATGTATTCCTATGAAGATACTTTTGCAGCATTATTGAGGTCAGTAGGTGGGCTCATGCTTTGCAATTTCAATAAGATTCAATCTGTTGACAAATTTTCATGGGAGTTGCCTTTTTGTAGTTCTTTCCTCTTTCTCATAAACAAGCACTTGCAGAGAATTCAAACAACAACTAGAATGGTTACTTGGTTGCATTGATTGTTTCATTTCACTTGATCAGATGATGAATGGAACAGTTAGAGAAGGACTTATTGAATAAGATCCATTTTGATCATGTTTTTCAGTTTGTCAGTTGTGTTTTAGTATTGAGTCAGTTTTCAGTTGAGTAAAAGTCAGTTTGTCTCTTTGAGTCATCAGTATTCAGTCATGTATTTCAGATTGAGTTATTTTTTTTTTACTCCATGCCCAATGGATAAGGCTACTTGGCCTACGGTGTTCTTGGCATATCCAAGGAGCTACCATTCCCAATGGAGCCAATGTTAGAGTCAGTATTTGCATACTGCCATCAATGATCAAACTTTCTCTTTTAATATTCATTTTAGGTGTCCCACACAGAAATTTTTTATCATTTCATTAGGTCATGCAAAAAAATTTAGTTACTGATGGTATTCCTAGTCCAAAAGCATCACTCTTCCCTAAATGTGATTACTCGTTGGCATAGTTTCATATGTTGTTGATTGGACATCATCCATAAAGTTATTTTTAAAATGCCATTTGTATCAGTCATGAGGTCATTATGTCATCTTGAAATTCAGTCCTTCAAGGTCTCATTAGGTCTTTTAGGGTTTTTCAAGGTTTCATTGGGTCATTAAGGTTGCCAAGGTTCCATTCCATTGCATAAGACCAACAAGTAAATGGTGATCAAATAACATCCCTTCACCATCTGAAGATGATTTGTAAAGAGAAATTCTTATTTCATTATGTAATTTTATGTCTTTCAAATGTAATAATTTCACCATCCCAAGCTGGTAACTCATTGTTCCAAAGATGCGAGACCATCAAAAGATTTATTTTTCAAAGGAAATATTCAAGTGAAAGGGTAAAGTTTCAGAGGGTTGAGTGCATTCCAAAGGGAGTTGTCTTTTCCCAAGGGTGTCCAAATCATCATTTTCCACAAGCACTAAATCCTAATTTCCTCACCCATTGAGCTAGGGTTTGCTATGGAATCAGAGATATCTAAGTAGAGGATGCATAAGGGATATCAGCAGGTATGAGGCCATTTCATATCATCAACATTGTTAGTGTCTAGGTATGAACAAATTATTGAACCCCTTTCCTACATTAACTTATCAATCCGGGTGTGTATTCTTTTCAAGGTAACATGCAACTTATATGCAGGGGAAAGGTTACAATCCATCATCAACGAAGGGTTCACAATTACAAAATAAAAGCATTGTTATAACATGGATAAAAAATAAACTGCATAACTTAAAAATTTATTCTTAGTAATCTAAAGAAATATGTAACAACAATCAAGAAATACACACAGCAATGAACAACACACATAACAGGAAAACACATAGCACCTAATCAGAAGAGCGGGCTTAGTTCTCTGATTAGGGTTTTGTTACTCACAGTGAAAGATAGAACAACAAAAAGGGTTGTATTAATCTGAAAAATGTTGTTAAATACAGATCAGGGTTTGGCTAGCCCCTCGTATAGGAATGACCCGTCTTTTATACAGTACAAAGGGGAATAACATCTCTCCCAAAAACCTGGAAACTACATGCCCAAAGATATACATCAGTTCAATACAGCACCAACACTAAGAGAGTAAGAACATAAATGATCCAAAACATGTTGAGAACAGCTGCAAATCAGTTATGTTGTTTCATCGTGTTCAATCAACTGTTGTGATTTGCGAAACTACTGCGATATGGTATGAGGTCAAAATCTGTGCTATAGAATCTGTGTTAATAACATGTTTTAGTGGTTTTCATAGGAAAAACCCTCATGACTCTACTTCATTAATTAAATATTCCAAGAGACGAAGAAAGGGGAATTACCTCATCGTTTTAGCATAGTAAATATATGTGAATGAATACAAAAAGGATGAAAAGAGGAGTGGAAATGCAGGAAAAAGATAGGTCGATTTGGTGCCCAACATCTCCCCCCAGCTAGCCTTATGCATGCCCTCATGCAGCTCGCCGCCTCTGTACGTCTGGATTGGATAGGCTATGAGCTTTATGAAGCAGGGCGAGATTGTATTCCCCGACCATTTCTATTCCTAGAACCTTAAACCCCTCTGAGAGAAGAACTTCCTTCCACCAATCACTTGGTACATTATATGCTGGGGTGTAGTACTCTACCAGAAACCAAATGACAGGGTACTAAAATTGAATTCCCATCCACCAGACCCCACATGTTTGGACGCATGCCACATACCTTGGCACCCTACTGAGTGCTCGTGCAAAATTTGTTGCTCCAAATGTTTTTATGTTCCGGACAGACATGGATGACATCATCCACCTTTTTTGGCAACTATCAAGGGCCTCATCTTGAAACGTGACTAATTGCTTGACACAAATATCAATGCACCACTTTTGTGTCTTCCGCATCCATTCCCTGTTCCCCACAATTTCTAAAAAAGTGTTGTGCTTATTGTACATAGTCACTGATTGGTCGTGCTCTCCTCTTACCATAAAAGGCTTCGTGATGTGATTTGACTCAAATGTATTAGAAGCCTTCTACAAACTTATCTGATTGAGATTGTAAGAGGTGAGGGCCCTTAAATGAATGCCCCCCACATATGGCACTAGATTAAATTCTCTATCAACATGCAGGAGATACTCATGCATGTAAAGCTCACACATCAAATGTTGAGTTGGTAAATTATGGGCCCTCAATATCCAGAGGAACTGTACATCATCCTCGATCTCGTGACTAGTTTATTTCTTGATGCTTTCCAAATAGAAGGAAAGAAAACATTCATGAAAAAATAAAGAATAAATGGAAGCAATAGGGCGACATGCCATCACCTCCTGTGCTAAATTGAGCATCTGTTCTTTTTCGGCTTTCAATTCTGCCACTTGCCCTTCTAGCCACTCCACCTTGAGTTGCTACTTTTCATACCTCAATCGCATTATATCTATGTGCTCCATATATTCGAATATAGTTGTGACTGCTTATTCCTGGGCTCTCTTCAATTCATTCTGATATCATGCCACAGTGGATTTCCAGGTTTGTACTTCATCCATCAAGGAAAACTCATAACCTTCGAAAAAATAATTGATAGGGTCTATCTGAGTGGAAACATAGGTTTTTTCCACTTCATCTACATGTATCTCTGCTTTGGCCATTGTGGCTTTGAGCTTCTTAGCCCACCACTTATATTTCTTCACATGTTTCTTCAACTGGTGTACCTGCCTCCTCAACCTCTTGACCTCTATTTTGAGCCACATTATTTCCCTGAATTACAGCTGATATTTCTGCTTAACAGGTATTCTCCAATGCTCACACAACTCTAACCATTCTTTGTTGACCAGCACCTCATCCGGTACTGTAGCTGGTTCGATAGGTGGTGGATTACTCGAGACAGTATCCACAGGTTTAATCAACGGGGCTACTCTGCTTGGTCCCTCTTCCTTGGGAGCAATTATTTCCTTATTGACCCCTACCTTGACCTGCAATGAAGCTATCTCAGAAGGTGGTGGACTCACTTGATGGGTATCCATCGGTGTTTCAGCCAACATTTCCCCTCCAGGTTCCCTTGTTTCAAAAACACCTATCTCTTCCTCTCTTCTAGATTCCTGGGAAAGGTCTCTCTAAAAGTATACGACCAATAGACCTGTGGCAGCTGGTCCCTTGATCGATACATCAAACTTAAAAATAGGTGGAATGGAAACATCCTCCTCTGCACATCAAGGAGAGTGAGACACCCTCACCCCTCTCGAAATGGAGAAAGAAGAGGGGAATTGAAAGACTTTTTCTACTTGGTCTATCCCGGCCCGAGTTGTGACCTCGAGCTCTTTCCCTCTGTCTGCAACATCTTTGCTTTGGGTTGAGACCCATGTTTGTGTATTCCCTCGCTTTGAGGTTAATGTTGGTTCTTGTGGAGTAGTGTCAGCCTCCGTTCTGAGGTTAACGTTGGTTCTTGTGGACGGTTTGATGGTGGTTCTTGTGTAACACCACCCTCTGTATCCAACAATTCTTGAGCAGATGATGCTGGCACTATTTCTTCCAGCACGACATTGATGAAAATGGACTCTTGTATCATTATGTCAACTCCATCCATTATACCTACAATCTCTCCTTATGTTGGCCCCACGTTTCTTTCAGCTTCGGGCCCCTCTTGTCCTGGTTCATCTCCATCCATTGGTTCCACAGTCGAGGGTGGTTCTTGTGGGACACCCTCGACTACAGTGTTAAAAAATTATTGCACCTCAGCCTACTGTGGTACCTCTTCTCTTGTTACAGTGCTACCGATTTGTTCCACTGGCTCCATAGTCGAGGTTGGTTCTTGTGGGATAGCCTCGGCCGTGGTGTTGGTGACCCTTTCTATATTGGCTCCTTGCTGCAACACTTCTTCTTCCATCTATTATGTGGTCAAGGCTGGTTCTTCTGGAGCAGCCTTGACTATCCTCTTTGGTTCAAGCTCCCTATTTTGTTCCAGTTCCTTGAGTTCCATCTCCATTTCTTCTGGTTCTTCTTGGTTTACGTATTCATCCTCTGCCCCGAGATCTTCCTCCATCACTTCCAGCTCTTCTTCTCTAGAAGCTATAGTAGTTGCTATCTCTTCCTCTGTAGAATCCCAGAATGTTTCCCACGGGATTTGAAATCGATTGATTGCATGCATGACTAACAACCGAACCAGCCCATGGTTGGTAATGACTGCTACAACTTGTCGTGAACGTCAAGTAGATTGCGTCATTAGATGGAGACTTTTTAACAGGAAGAAAGGCATATTCAATGAGAAAGCTTTCAACTGTGGAAATCAGAGGTGAGCCAATACTTTGAAATGGTATTTAAACATAGTGGCATACCTCCCCTTACAGGTTATGTATCTTATTACAAAACCTTCTATCTCACCCCATGGGTGTGGTAATGAATTTCGATCATACCCCCAGCCTTTCTAAACAAGATTCTCTTTGGCTTGCAAAAATGCTTCAGGGAACTTCGGGATGGAGGTTCTTCATGAAAACCATCTTTATCCTTGCTGGGGTAGCCCACTGATCTCCAAAATGGCTTCCTCTCTAACAGGGATTTCTACCCCCCAGACCCAAGAGCTCCCTTCCTCTAAATTGAGTGCAAGTTCAATAACAATTGCTTCGTTATACCCCTACAACCTCTCAAGATAGAAATTTCAACCTGCATTTTCAAAAACCTGCCATACTTCATGATTATTTTAGACCATTGTCGTATCCTCTAGCTCATGGCACACAGCCAACCCACCCATCACTGTAGAAATGGGATCAACATGATGGACATAGTCGGCTAGTAGGGGGAGAGTAATAGCAATCCAAATTGACGATGGCAATAATAGTAGCATGGTGGCCATAGGGTAAAATAATGGTAAAAATGACTCGTACATCTCAAAAAACACAAGAAATAATGGCGGGTTATGGTAGTACAACTGAATGATTACGGTGATTGAATGCGACGTACCGGGGAAATGATGGATACGGTTTTTAGCGTACGATTTAAAATTCCAATGCATCGGAATCGTGATTACAAAATTGCAATATTTTTGGTTTCAGATTTGGTAATGATGTGATATAAATGCAATTTTAGGTACGTCATCATTTATTTTTGATAGGATCCCCCCCAACTTAAATGCATCCGTCCACGACATGTACTGGTCTCGTTTTTTGGAATATTTTAATTAAACCTGTAAGAGTAATGAAGGCCTACCTAGTGACCTACCTGGCGGTGGAGTAACAGCAAAAATAACTGGCGGAGTAACAACAATGACGGAGTAACAACAATGATAGAGTAACAACATTGATGGAGTAACAACAATGGCAGAGTAACAACAATGACAAAGTAACAACACTGGTGGAGTAACAACACTAGCAGAGTATCAACACCGACAGAGTAACAACAATGGCAGAGTAACAACACCAGTGGAGTAACATCAACGATGGAGTAACAACACTGATGGAGTAAAAACAATGGTAGAGTAACAACAATTGTGGAGTAACAGCACCGACATAGTAAATACAACAGCGAAGTAAAAACATTGGCGAAGTAACAACACCGACGAAGTAACAGCAACAACGAAGTAATACCACTGCTGGAGTAAAAACATCGATGGAGTAACAGCAACGACATAGTAATAAAACCGATGGAGTAATAGCAACAACGAAGTATCAGCACCAACAGAGTAACAACAACGGTAGAGTAACATCACTGAGTGTTACTTGGAAAATTTCTCAGTTTCTCCTTGTCATAATTCGATTCTTATTCTTGCAAAAGACAAACAAGTAAGTAGTAACAACATATTATTATTATTACATTATTTTTTTTTTGTAGAAGGCAAAGAGAGTATTCTCTACATCAACAACCATTAAACCAGATGTATCAGAAAGATGTTTGATGAAGGCATCCTTAAAAGTTGGAAGGTGATATAACTCTAGACGGTTTCCATTCACTAGGAAGGAAGTACGATTTTCATCTACTGTAACCAATCTAACTATTCCATTGTCGAATACAATGTCCAATTCATAGGGTCTCATCCAACGAGTGCGAAGCTTTCCTTTAAAATCTTTGAACCGGGAATCATAGAGCAATGCCCAGTCTCATGTATGAAACACCTTACTCTTGATAAATTTATCATGCCATTTCATTCTCTGTTGTTGGATAGCATTAGTTTTTTGGACAGTCACTGAATGAATCTCGTCTAACTCATTGAGTTGTTCCAGCCGGTGTTTCTGGGCCTCTGATAAGTCTAAACCCACTTCCAAAGCCATTCTAAGTATACGGATCTCAAAATCTACTGGAAACAAGGGGATTTCCCATAGACTAGATCAAATGGTGAAAACCCAGTTGTATTCTATCATGTCGTCCTATATGCCCAAAGAGCTTCTCGAAGTTTCTGCGACCAATCCCCACGATGAATTGCTACAGTTTTTGTCAAGATATTTTCCAATACCTTGTTTGTACTTTCTACCTATCCATTCGCTTGGGGATGGTAAGGAGATGTCACTCTATGTTTAACTTCGTATTTCTGCCTAAGCCTTCCTATCATGTGGGATGTGAACTATGCTCCTCCATCTCAAGCAATTTCTCTTGGGGTACCATATCGGGCAAAAATCTCTTCAAAAAGGAAATCTGCAACCACCTGTTCTATTTCTTTCGCAACAAATTTGGCTTCCACCCACTTAGTCACATAATCAGTGCAGACCGGGATGTGAACCTTCTGGTGAGAAGGTGGGTTGAAAGGCCCAACAAAATTGATGGCCAACTTCTCGAAAGGTTCAACGACTATCTGGGGCTGTAATGGAATTTCATCTGATTTCCCAAGTTGTCCCATCTGTTGACAACTGTCACATCTTGGGACATAATCTCAAGCATCGCGAAAGATAGAAGGCCAATAGTATCCCATTTGCAACATGTTGTGGCCTATTCTTTTATCTGCAAAATGTTCTCCACAAGGTCCATCATGGGCAACCTTCAATATCTCATAGATATCATCCTCTGATACATAATGCTGAATCTGTTGATCAACCCCTGTATGAAAGAGGTACCCTACCATCCATGAATATCGGGTACTATGATGAATAATTTTCAGTTGATCCTTATATGACAAATGACAAGGTACCTTCCCTGTAGCAATGTAGTTAGCAATAGCTGCATACCATAGAGTGTTAGCAGAAATTGCAAAGAGATATTCATCTGGAAAGCTATCTTTGATAGGTGTACCTTCGGCATTATTTTCTAACCTAGATAAAAAATTAGCAACAACTTTGTCCTTCCCTAGTTTATCTACTATAGTAATGTCAAATTCTTGAAGTAGCAAAAGCCATCTTGTAATACGACCAGGAGTAATGGGTTATTCATCAAATACTTGATGGCTACATGATCAGTATGTACAAAGGTGTGGTAACCAGTAATATAGTGCTGGAACTTGTTGATGGCATAGATGACATCAAGGAATTCTTTTTCAGCCACTGTGTAGTTTAACTCAGTAGGAGCCAAATTCTTACTAACATAATAAACTGCATATGGTACCTTATCCACTTGCTAGCCAAAACTGCCCCAACTGATGTCTACAAAGCATCAACATGAATATGGAATGGTAATGCCCAATCTGGCCCTCTAAGGATCAAAGTGCTATAGACCAGTTCCTTGATCTTCACAAAGGTTGCATCACAGTCATCTATCCACACAAAATTTGCATCTTTTGTTAGCAATTGAAAAGGCGGGCATGCTATTTTAGCAAAATTTTCTATAAAGCACATGTAATAACCAGCACAACTGATAAATATACATATCAATGTGGGTGTTTTGGGTATCAGAAAATGTAGTATTACCTTTATCTTAGCTGGGTCCATCCAGATTCCTGCAACCAAAAGCAAGTATCCCAGGACTATTCCTTCCTTCATCATCATATGGCATTTTTTCGTACTTAAAGAGACATGCGCTTGCTTGCATCTTTCAAGAAATCTTTTAGACTCCCCAATGCCTCTTCGAATGAATCCCCATATGTAGTGAAATCATCCATATAAATCTCAACACTGTTATCCATAAAATCAAAGAAAATCCCCAAAATTGCCCTCTGGAATGTTGCAGGCACATTACAGAGACCAAATGGGAGGATCCAATATGCAAATGTTCCCCAAGGGCATGTGAAATTGGTCTTATCCTAATCATTAGGAGCTATCTAGATCTGGTTGTACCCACTAAATCCATCCTGGAAGGAGAAAAACTTCTTCCCAACCAACATATCCAAGACTTGGTCAATGAATGGTAACAAAAAATGGTCTTTCTGCGTTTCCTTATTTAATTCTCTATAATCCATGCATATCCACCATTCACCGTTTTTCTTAGAGACCATTACCAATGGGGAAACCCATTGGATATCTAAAATGGGGTAGATAAATCCCACGTCCAATAGCTTTTGAACCTCTTCCTTCACAATGTTTTTCAAAGCAGGGTTCATTCTCCTTTGGGGTTGCCTCACAGGATGACAGTCCTCCTTAATGTATATATGATGGGTACATAGATTAGCAGGAATCCCCTTCATATCTGAGTAGTCCCAGGCAAAGGCTTCTTTTTGTTTCTAAAGAACATCTAAGAGTTGTTTCTTCTGGGAATCTAAAAGATTTGGATTGATATTCATGGTTTTTCTTGGTTCTATTTCCATGGAAATACTGTCATGGGGCGCAGTTGTAGGTAGCTCATCAAATGCATTTGTTGTTCCAACACTTTCCTGTGTCTCATAGCTCAAGACGCACTCTAAGATTTGCCAATTTAAATATTAAATAGAATAGGGATCACTAATAAAAGTAGTAATTGTGTCATCTTCCGTTTCCATTTTCAGCTAGAGGGCCTATCCAATCATAAGAATTGGTCTTAATTCCTCATTTTCCAATTTAGACTCTTCCTTGGGTAAAGATTTCTTATGACCTATTGATTTTGCTAATGGGTTAGGTTCTGTGGGAGGATATAACACTAAATTCTTAGTGTTTTTTCCATTTGAAATGACCATATATCCAGACCGACACCCAATATAAGCACCTGCGATTGCCAGCCATGGTCTTCCCAGAATCAGGGGTTGGCGTCTAGTTGGAGATTGCATTTGTAATACTAGGAAATCCACAGGGTAGTGCCATGAATCAACCCAAATTGTGATATCTTCTAACTACCCTACTGATTATACTATAGATCGATCTGCCAGCTCTAACACTGTAGGTGTATGTTTCAAGTTACGAAGACCTAATGCATGCATAGTTTCAGCAGTGATGGCATTTATGGTAGCACCCAAATCTACCAGTACATTTGGAATTTCTACCCCATTAATTTGCAAGTTTAAAATTGGGTTCTCGGGATCCCCATACTTTACAGGCATGAACCTTCCCATCATAAAATCTGATAGCTTCCCCATTACATGAATGGTGAGCGGATCTCTTGATTTATTTTTAGGCTTCTTAGCACAATATTCCCTAAGATGTTTTGCATATATAGGTATGTCCTTCATAGCTTGTAGTAGGGGAATCTTGACAAATAAATTTTGTAACTCCCCTAACAAGTCAAACTTAGCTTGAGGGATTTGTTTACTCAAAGCCCACCTTTCTGGATAGGGCGGTTCATCTTGTTGTTTTTGAGTAACTAGCGGTGTATGATTTTTTGTTACTCTGTTTGATTCCTCTTCAACCATTTCTAGTTCCTTTTCCTCACTATCAATTTGTTCAATGATAATTAGTGAGGTTTGAGAATTTGTTCAAACAAGGTACTCAAGATATCAGTCCTTAGGCTATCCAACAGATTTCCAATTTCTGCTTTTGTGACACCTCCACAAAATACTTTTGTTGATCGAATCCCTTGTTTATTCCTTGCAAGTCCCCTTGAGCACTAGATGTACAATTCACAGATGGTGTCAAATTTCTCCTCTGATATATCGCCCTTTCCGACTATATTTAACAATTCCAAAGAGTCCTCTCGAAAGGCCCGAAGAAGGATATTTTTCAAAATGTCCTTATCCAAGTCAGAGAGACCTAATCTCTGCAATGTGTATTTAAAACGTTCCACACAATCTTCCATATTTTCATCCTCTTTCTGTGTAAACTTGAAAAGTTCTTCCTTAATATCTCATGATTTACAGTAATCCTAGCACTTCTCCAAGAAAGTAGTTTTCATCTCCTCCCATGTTGTGATAGTCCTTCCCCCAAGACCCATAAACACTGTAAGGCTATCCCTTTTAGCGTAGTAGGGAAGATTTTCAATTTCTGAGCATCCATTATATAATCATATCCCCGACTCACAATGTCAAATTCAAACAAAAACGTGTCGGGGTCTTTTGAAGTAAGCCCATGGAAGTTGGGTAAAGTTGTTAAAGGAATGGACTTTGTTGGTGCACCAGTCCCAAGATCCCCAATAAGGAAGTCAATAGTAGATGTTGTAGGTGCCATTAATATCCTCCAATACTTAGTGGGGATTTCAGTAGGCTCTATAGGAAAGGCTCTTATCACGAGGGTTTGAGTTGCCTTAACAACGCTCCCTCTATCCTTTGGTGATAGAAATGTCCCTACAAATTCTTCCTTCTTGTCACAGTGGCTTGACCCTTTAAACCTCTTCTCTGTAACTTCTTCTTCCCTACTGGGATGGACCATTTCCTTGGATGTTTCAATTAAAACTTCTTCTTCTGTTACGAGCCACAATACCCCTTTATCAAGTGTATTGCTACTTGTCTCTTCAACTATTGGAAGGGTTTGTTGTATTGAATTAGCAGGGGGTGCTGTGGAAAACACTGGTTGATCTATAGATTGTCCCTCAGATCTTGTCCACACATGTGGCCTCACAGTTGCATGGGAAGACATCTTTGATTCAACTTTTGCAATGATTTGTGGGATATAAATATTCCTTCCCAAATCCTATCCTCCCTTCTTTGGGGCTCTCCCTCTGCCCCTCTTATTTGGCTCTATGTTCATACAAATTGATATGACGAAAGATGTTGATAACAAATCACAGTGCCCAAGACCTAGAGTGGAGCATCAAAAGACCATTCCCTCCCCAGATGAGAGATCATGTTGAAAGGAAAACAACTAATAGAAAAGAAAATAGGAACCTAGGGTTTAGGGCTTGGAGCAGGGCGCTAAAGGACTCCTCCCTCCCTAGGACAAGAAGCCAAACAAGAAAATAACACACATCCAAGAAAACCTAACACTTCAAGACTTGAAGTTGGGCGCTAAAGGACCCCTCCCTCCCCAGGGCGAGAGATTGGGTTTCTCAAAACTAAAACAACAAAGATGCTAGAAAAATATAAGCTCACGGCCTAGAGCAGGGCGTCAAAGGACTCCTCCCCCCCCAAGATGAGAGATCGGCACTAATAAAAATAGGAAAACAATAAAAGCACAAAAAATACCTACGCTTAGGACCTGGAGCAGAGTGAGAAAGCTCGTTCTCTCCCTAGGATGAGAGATTGACCCTCTAGTTGATACAGATCATGTCTTGCAGCTTGTTAGCCTCCCTGGCAACAACGTTGAAATGTTTGTGTCTAGGTATGAAAACATTATTCACCCCCTTCCTACATTAACTTATCAATCTGGGTGCATATTCTTTTCAAGGTAACATGCAAGGTATATGCAAGGGCAAGGTTACAATCTGTCATCAACCAAGGGTTTGTGATTAAAAAATCAAAGCATTATTTTAATAGGGATAAAAACTAAACTGCAGAACTTAAAAAGGTATTCACAGTAATATAAAGAAATTTGTAACATCAATCAAGAAATACACGTAGAAATGAACAACACACATAATAGGAAAACATGCAACACTTTATCAGAAGAGCGTGCCCAGCTCTCTGATCAGGGCTGCGTTACTCATAGCGAAAGATAGAACAAAAAAAGGGTTGTATTAATCTGAAAAATGTTGTTACAATACATATCAGGGTCTAGCTAGCCCCTCGTATAGGAATGACCCATATTTTATACAGTACAAAGGGGAATAACATCTCTCCCCAAAACGTGGCAACTATATGCCCAAAGATATACCTCAGTTCAACACAGCACCAGCGCCGAGAGAGCAAGAACATAAATGATCCAAAACTAGTTGAGAACAATTGCAAATCAGTTATGTTGTTTCATCATGGTCGATCAACTGTTATGAATCACAGAACTAATGAGATATGCCATGAGGTCAACACCTGTGCTCCATAATCTATGGTCATAACATGTTTTAGTGGTTCGCATAGGCAAAACCCTCATGACTCTACTCATTAATTAATTATTCCAAGAGACGAAGAAAGCAGAATTACCTCATAGTTTTAGCATAGTAAATATATGTGAATGAATACAAAAAGGATTAAAAGAGGAGTGGAAATGTAGGAAAAATATAGGCCAATTTGGTGCCCAACAAACATCATGTCTCCATCATTTTTCAACAAGTCATTGCAAGGGACAAATCATTTGCCACACACAGGGCCGATTTTTCTTCAAACTATGTTTTAGACCAAATAGGGATGAATTTGGCAAAAGTGAGAGAGGTTTTTGTCCATAATAGGCAAAGGATGAAACATCTCCTTCACTTTGCACACAGGGTGTCATGGTTTTAGAGAAATATCAAAAATACAGGTGCCACAGGAGAGTTTCTACACTTTTGGAGGGACCTTGGGAAAATCAATTTTTATCCTAGCTGGAGTGTCCAAATGACTTGCTTGATAAATCAAATGGCAACCAGACTTGAATATATTTCCAATGAACTATCATGATATCAATTTTGATTTGAGGATAACCTCCAAAAGTTTCCTGCAACAACACTCTGCATTGTTTGACCCTCATTCTACACTTTTTGACCAGTCTTGGGCGAATTGACTTTTCAGGGGCTATAATTGATCAGTTTCAGTTCTTGATAGGTTCATTGTGTAGCCAAGAGAGATTCATTTCCAACAAGCTATCATGGGCTCAATTTTGACATCGAGAAATCCTCCAAAATTGGCCTTCCAAAAGGTGTTGCACGCTTGTTAAGAGTGTTGCATGTTTGCCTAGTGAGGTCCAGGGTCACTCAAAACTCAGCAAAACACCTCCAAAGTTTAGAATTTTGTCACCTAAATTATTTCATCACATGAAACAAGTAGGTTTCTCTCTATTTTATTTTCTCATAGATTGTTTACTTGATGTATAATTGTGTTTAATTTTTCCTAAATTAAACTAAAAAATCCTAACCTTGAGGCACCTATTTGCCTAGGCTCCCTATACCCTACCCTCAATTCACATATCCTATCCCTAAAAACACCTATCAATTCTACCTCCCTATCATTCCTTTCACATTCGAAATATCGTTCCCATACCCTCAAAATTCCCTCTCATTACCACATACTCCCTTCATCTATATACCCCTCCATCACCTCCCTAGGGTTTTGTTTTTCACACTAAATTACACAATGGCAGAGGTGGACATGCAGGAATAGAAATGAATCCATGATAAATAAACATATTTTTAACTTATATACTTTGAAACAATGGAGGATGAACATAAACTTCAAATTGTCATTAAAGGAAAAGACAAGTTGAGCTTTCTGAACAACTCACTGTTGATGAACAATGGGAAAACATTATCAATCAAGAACAGGAATATTGGCTTGATAGAGTCAATGAGAATTTAGAGAATATCTTGGCAAAGAATAAGAAGGACAATGACATTTAGAGGAGGATGGAAAAGCATTATTCCATGAGAAACCAAATTGCTAGAGCCAAGCTCAAAAGAGCTCAAGCAAAAATTGAAAAACTTACTAAGCAAAGGGAGAAAAGGAAGTTAGATATTATTGTTGATGCATCTCTCCATGCCTCTAACATATGATAAGCTATAAAAGTACCTTTTTGGATACTTTTACCATTTTGGGGCATGAAGTTACTTGATGATATTTTCAAACATTTTTTAGCACAGACATGGAGGTCAAACGCGCAACACCTTGGGTGTTGTGCTCTTTTTTAGGGCATCCAATGAGGAAATGTTCAGCATTTTTGGATTCACAATGATGAGTACATGCACCCTATTCCTTTTCTATGGTTTTGGAGTAGAACTGGTTGACCAAAAGGGACAAAAGCCCTCAAAATATGACCTTTCTACCCTCTTTTTGGCCTGGGCGCTACGCGCTGACAAGTGTTGGGAGAATTGATTTGTGACTTGCAAAATGACATCCAAATTCATAAATTCAAGTTTTCCTAGAAATTAGACAAGTAGAGATCTCCAAAAAGCTATTTTGGGCCCAATTTGGACATCAGGAAGGCCTCCAAAAGTGCACCTAAATTTGAAGGGCAAGCCTCACATTACCATTGCATGGCTAGCACTGGTGCCCAATTTTCACTTTCACCTTGGAAATCATGATTTTATCCATGTAAATGATGCGTTGAATGTATTTATCATGTTTCTAGTACTTACTAGGGTAATTAAATTAGGTAAATCAAATTCATGAGGTGTAATGAATCAATTTGCTTGGATTAGGGATGAGTCACTTTGACCACCCTATTCTCTTGTTATCAATTCAACCTTTCTTGGATCTTTCCCTCTTCTCATGGATTCGACCCCTTGAGGTTAGGATGGGAGGTTTGAAGCCTATATTATGTATTTCCCTAGTCATTTTTAGTGGTTGGATTCAGTGGGATTGCTTAGGCTTTGATAGACATCATTTTGTATCAGTTTCAGCAGGCGATTAATGAAAAGTTGCCGCTATTTCTTCGGGATCCACGTGGTATGATGTTCAATTCAATTTTCTCTATTGTGATCATCTATTAGAATTTTTTTTTGTACTTTATCAATCATTTCATTTCTTTTAAGTGGATGTTTTCAAGTTGATAGGTAGAACCCACAACTTTTATGCTTTGTTTTGGGGAAATATTCACAGTCTATGTTTTCTTCAATTTAGGAAGAATCCATGTTGCTTACATGCTCTTCCTAGATCCTCACATATATTTTCACCTCATCGATCAAACCTTAAGGTTTTGATTGTTGTTCCTACCTTGCCCCATCCAAAATCCAGCAATTTTGATCTAATTTCCTTGTGCCAACTGTTTGGCTCCTCCTGATCCAACAAAACCCTTCAAAATCAAATCAAACCTTGTGCTACTATACCTAGCCTAATATTAGTTGCTAGATCCAGTCAATTTGGTTGAGATCCTTATGGAGAGAGACCTCTCCTGACCTATTAGGGCTAGCTACTTGGCTAAGCCTGGTTTGTGGTTACCCTGGAATTGCCTTTATCCAGCCTAAGGTTCAATCCAGGTGATAACATAGTGGTGACCATACTAGGGAATGAACGAAAGGTTTCGTATTCCCTGGGAAATATCATCAAAGTTCAGATCTAGATCTAATTGTTTATGGTGGACAAGGATCAGAAATAGAAGGTTGAAATCATTCACCTGGTGACTCCAAATCAGCATCAAGATCATATCCAAAGACTCCACTGGAGGATGAACCCGACCAACAGACACATGAAAGGACAATATGGAAAGATCAAGTATTCAAGTTGGAATTTCATCCAAGACATTATGCTATTTCCCATCAATTATTTTTTCCCTTTTCCCAAGAATCTCAAAATGGTTTTACAAATAATATTATATTTGAGAAAATATCCTAGACCTGCATGTGATTCCTTTCCTTTAAAGATTGTGAAAACAAATTCTTTGTAGGCCTTTGATCTTGATCAAGACCCTTATTCTAAATCTTATGATGACCATCTTCAACTTGATGAGCCTAAAGAGACCAATACTGATTCTACAGCTTCTGTACATACTCCTACACTTTGTAAAATTCAAGATCGATACAAACCACTCAACTTTCCTCCTATACTCCATGCTTTCCCTTAAAATCATTACCTATCCCTGCCGATGTTTGATGGTGAATATGACAATATCACTACTGAGAGACATATGCATAATTTTGAGACTTTCCTCGACCTTTTTGAAGTCGACAAAGAGGATTTCAGTATTAGGCTATTCACTCTTTCTTTGCAAGGAAAAGTCAAGATTTGGTTCAAAAACCTGCCTGATGCGAGCATCTCATATTTCCAACAATTCGTCAAAGTTTTCCTCGACAAGTGGGTTGTCAAACAAAACCCTTTCTTGATTCTAAAAGTGTATAACCAGCTAAAAAGACTACCAGGGAGACAATACAACAGTGTTCTGCCAGGTTTAACTATGTCTATTTTTTTATTCTTGCTAATATAAGGCCTCCTCCTAGATCCACTCTCTTGCACTACCTGGATGCCTTTGATATGGAAATGCAGTTTCAACTAAGGGAAAGGAACCTTGCAACACTTTAAGAGATGCATAACAGTGCAGTAGATGTAGAGGCTAATCTATTGATCAGAAGGGAAAAGCTTAAGGAAGAAGAGAGGGAAAACATTGTAGAGCACCTAACATCTTCAGAGGTAAAGCTCGACATTTTGGTAAGTAAAATGGAAGAAATTATGCAAAGAATCACCTCTAGAGATGAATTTTCTATTCAAGATCACCATGACCCACCTATCCTAGAAAAGAAAAGACTGCTAGCCCTAAAAATGTCTCGCTGATCCTAGCTACCATAGATTTGAAAATGGATTTATAGATGAATCTGAGGAGAAACAATCTAATAATATAATGTGTATGATTGGTGACATTACTGATATTGATGATTTGCCAAAGTTTGATCAGTACGACAATTATTATGTTCTCCAAATAGAATTTAATCTTGCAGAGCAATCAACAGGGGCTTTGTGGGAGGAGGAAGTTCAGTTTTAGCAGCTTGTTACAGTAATCAGCCAAAGCATATTAGCTATGACAGTGATGAGGAACATGCAAAAAATTTGGAAGTAAGTGAAGGATCTTTGCCTATTTGTTTTACTTCATTTTAGTTCATCAGAGGTAACTTTGATGTGATCAGAAATCAGCACTCATTGAGTTTTTGTTAGGTCCCTATACTACTAGTGTAACCCCTTATTGTTATTAGTACAACCCCCTTATTATATCGTTGTGCCCATGAAGTCCCCATATTGTTATTATTGTGCCCCATAGAAGCCCACTATTATTATTATTTTTCCTTTACATTATTATTGTTATGTCGACTCTCATTATATTATGACCCCTTAGACTCCTATATATAGAAAGGAGGTCTTGTCATTTGTATCATCTACGAATTGTTCATTTGTGTAATGTAAAGGAGGTTTCCCCCTTGAAGAGGCTTAATTATAAGGCATTTATCTCTCTCTTTTGTCTTTTTGTGAGTTGGTTTCATAACATTTGGTATCAGAGCTTTGGATTCTAGGGTTGCGCTGCTCTGAACAGGTCATTGTCGCATTTTCGCTATAGCTATTTTTCTGTGATGTCTCAGAAGATAAAAAAAAAACTCATTTGAGGTGAAATCTCATTGAACCTCAGGTCTGAATTTCAGATCTTGTATTGCTATATTTTTAGAGATATGATCTGAAGAAGTTAGGGTTTTTGCAAGCTCCATAATTTCATCTAAAACACGTCATCATGGAATTTTTGCTATAACTCCATTGATACGAAGTTTCAAAAGCTAACAAAGAAAACCCTTTTGAGAAGTAATCGATCTGAACCTTGGGTCTAAATTTCAGATCTTGTCTCACTATATTTGTAGATATATGATCTGAGGAAGTTAGGGTTTTGGAAGACGCCAGAATTACATCCTAAATAGGTGACTTGGGGAAAATCATCATAAGTATCTCTCTGAGCATCAGATTGAAATTTCGTAAGAAGTTATAGAATGAGGATGGATAGTAGTTTTCTATATATGATTTATAGATCTGAAGTTCAAAATAGTGACACATGACACTTCATACAAGTTCGCTCTTCTGAAAAGGTCTATAATCAGGTCATCTTGGGAGATTGTGCATAACTCTTCCTTGGAGAATCCAATTTCGACCAGACTGGTGGCATTGGAAGGAGGACGCAGAGGGCTATTGTAGGTAGCTATTTTAGAACATGAGGATCTGATATTACAAATTTATAGTCATTTCAAGATCGAACTCGCAAAATCAAGAAAAGGTGATATGAGGAAATTTGATGGCAAGGATCTAGTAAATTGGATACTACAGATGGAGAAATATTTTGATCTACATGGTGTGCCATTGTTACAAAAGGCACATATTGCATCTAATTATTTAGAACCGAATCAATTTTTATGGTATAAAGGACTTTGTTCTCGTAAACCACTTGTCACATGGTCAATTTTCACAGAGGAAATGATGGCACATTATGAGGATACCAAGGGCAAGACCTTCTTTAGCCAATTGATAAATCTCAAACAAAAGGGTCCAATGGCAGAGAAAATTGAGGACTTTCAAAAATTGAATATAAGGGTAAATGATATTCTAGAGAACCAAAAGATAAATAGTTTAATCTATGACATGGAAGCTAATATCAATGGTATGAAAACATATTGGAATAAAGGCATGGAAGATTTGAAGAAAGACATGGAAGGTTTGAAGGAAGGTGGGACAAAGATGCTACAAGAAAGGCCTCCTAATGACAAAAAGGATCAAGAAACGTCAAAAGAAGAGGATGTACACCGAGAACCAACCCTAGAGAAAGAAAAAATGAATCCGACCATACCTTGTAAATCATTAGCAAGAATTACCACTCCTCAAACTCTCAAGGTAAAAGGACATATCAAGAAGAAAAAGGTTCAAGAAGTGAAAGATCACATCGAGAAAGAAGAAATGAATCCGACCATATCTTGTAATGCATTAGCCAGAATTACCACTCCTCAAACTATCAAGATAGAATAACATATCAAGAAGAAAATGTTCAAGAAGTGAAAGATCACATCGAGCATCAAGAAATGAATCTTACCATATCTTGTAATGCATTGGAAGAATTTACCACTCCTCAAACTCTCAAGATAGAAGGAGATATCAAGAAGAAAAAGATTCAAGCAGTGAAAGATCACATCGAGCATCAACAATAAGTTCTCCAACTTTTAAAGGATAATGCCACTTTGGTGCAGAACCGAATGAAACAATAGGGAAATCAACATCGCAGTGAAAGAAGTTTTGATGTAGGATATTAGGTATTTTTACAGTTACATCACAAGCACGCTATTTATGAGAAGGAAATGTTAGCAATACTACATGCACTTAAGAAATGATGACCTTACCTAATGGGAAGACACTTCAAGGTAAACATGGATCATGATAGTCTTAAATACTTTTTAAAACAAAGATTATCTTTAGAAGAATAGAAAAATGGGTCACAAATATGTTGGGTTATGACTTTGAAATCATATACAACAAAAGGGAAGCAAAATGTTGTTGCAAATTCACTCTCAAGAAAGGATGAGGATGTGGAAACATTATTTTGTGATATTTCTATTATCCAACCAGATTGGATAAACAAAGCAAGGGATGAATGTAAGTAGGATGAAGAAGTGTGTCCAATCATTCAAAATTTGCAGAAGATCCCAGTTCAAACAATATTTCCAGAACTTGACGATGAAGAAAAAATCATATTGGAACTTGGAGCAGTCATAGCAACAAGAACGCGACAGCTATGAAATTGATCAATTTTAGAGTATCTCATCAAGTGGAATAACTTACCACTGAAGATTCCACATGGGAGGACAAGAATTTTATACAGAAGCATCAAGAACTACTCAAGCATTGAGAACAACACCTTTTGAAGGAGAGGGGCATGTTAGGTCCCTATACTACTAGTGTAACCCCTTATTGTTATTAGTACAACCCCCTTATTATATTGTTGTGCCCATGTAGTCCCCAAATTGTTATTATTGTGTCCCATATAAGCCCACTATTGTTATTATTTTTTCCTTACATTATTATTGTTATGTCGGCAGTGATTATATTATGACCCCTTAGACTGCTATATATAGAAAGGATGTCTTGTCATTTGTATCATCCAAGAATTGTTCATTTTTGTAATGTAAAGGAGGTTGCCCCCTTGAAGAGTCTTATTTCTAAGGCATTAATCTATCTTTGGTATATTTTTGTGAGCTGGTTTCATAATAGTTTTTCTCTTGATAATCAAGAGGATAATCAAATTTTTTATTAGAGCTCCTTACCCTTGTGTTTCTCCTCATTTGCAAAAATAAGAGAAAACTATAAGCAAGTCAATAAGTGAGTGTTCAACACTATAAAGGATAAACCTTCTCATGAATTGGTCAAGGAAATCATTTGCGACATAGAAGCCTCCCTAGCTCTAGATTTGTAGCAACCGAGTTCCATTGAATTTCAAATTGCAGTTGAAGGCGTGGAAGCTGAAACATATGATCAAATGATGCAAGATGAATTTTTACCACTATGTTTTGAAACATTTCAATTTTTAAAGAAAATTTTCATAATATATCTAAAGCAAAGAATGAGCAGCCTGTAGAGTGTCATGCAGTCTCATTAAAACTGATGGAAAATATGTTACAACAATATTTGCAAGTTTTTCATGACCCAATAGCTGATGTGTTGGATGATATATGTAGTAAAAGTCTTCCATTAGCTAAATATGAGCCTAAAAGGAATATTGATATAAACATGATCTAACAATCGACTTCATTATCTTGTTCAACAGGGGTTTCATTACAAAGTTCATACCAAGATTTGCAGTCATATCAAGAGAGTAATGAAGAAGTTTTTTGTTTTGTTGTTGATCATCAAGAAAAATTAGTCATTCGTGAGTTTCAGGATCCTTTTTTCAATTTGTTGCAGTCGTCAAAGAAATAAAACATAGATGTTAGGAAAATTTTAAAACAAAAGTACAAAGACTACCTAGAGCGGAGCAGTAATATTTTAGATGGGCTGGAAATCAATATGTATTCCTATGAAGATACTTTTGCAACATTCTTGAGGTCAGAAGGTGGGCTCGTGATTTGAAATTTCATCATATTTAATATGTTGACAAATTTTCATGGGAGTTGCCTTTCAGTAGTTCTCTCCTCTTGCTCATAAACAAGCACTTGCGGAGAATTCAAACAACAAGCAAAATGCTTACTTGGTTGCATTGGTTGTTTCATTTCACTTGATCAGGTGATTGTTGGCATTATGATGCATGTGTTGTACTTGATGGAAACCCTCTCATAGAATAGCATCTCACTTGTATACATTCAGATGAATCTACAGAAGAAATATCAGATGTGACAGAGTGCATGGGTTACCAGACAAAAAAAAGGGATCAGATGACAGTTCACAAGTAAGCTTTGCCATCAAGTCCAAAGGGGGAGATTGTTGGCATTATGAGACAAGTGTTGTCCTTGATGGCAAATCACTCAGATGATAAATTATAGTGCAGCAAAGTTATTTTCAAGTTCACGAAATTTTATGCAAAGAAAAGTTTACTTCATGTAGAGAAAATTTCACGGAATTTTATGCAAAGAAAAGTTTATTTCATGTAGAGAAAAGTTCACGGAATTTTATGCAGAGAAAATTTTATTTCATGTGGAGAAAAGTTCACGCACTTTCATGGTTGGTTCATGGTATTAGTCCACAGTTTTTGATCCTATGGTTTTGGCCCGTGGTATTGGTCCATGATTTGAGGAAGAGCTTGCCTATATAAAGAAAAGGAGATCATTTGGCTTGGGTATGCTTTTGGGTTGAAT
>APFE031736830.1:61694-94073 GCA_000404065.3 Pinus taeda
ATGTGTGATGATCTATTCTATGTTACTGCATCTGTTAACTGATAATATGTTTGATAATGTTCTAATGCACTCATTGAAGATCAATTAACTTAATCATAAGAAGTTGTGGAAGTAGCATATATGAATCAGAGTTTGGAAATGAAAAAGTTTTATTAATGTGATAATACTGATTCACCCCCTCTCTCAATATTATTTCCAACAGTGATGAATGGAATAGTTAGAGTAGGTCTTGTTGAATAAGCTCCATTTTGAGCATTTTTTTTAGTTTGTTATTTGTGTTTTAGTATTGAGTCAGTTTTCAGTTGAGTATAAGTCAGTTTGTCTCTTTGAGTCATCAGTATTCAATCATGTATTTCAGATTGAGTTTTTTTTTTACTCCACGCCTAATGGATAAGGCTACTTGGTCTACGGTAGTCTTGGCACCTCCAAGGAACTACCATCCCCAATGGAGCCAATGTTAGAGTTAGTATTTGCATACTGCCATCAGTGATCAAAATTTCTCTTTTCATATTCATTTTAGGTGTCCGACACAGAATTTTTTTATCATTTCATTAGGTCATGCAAAACAAATTAGTCACTGATGGTAGTCCTAATCCAAAAACATCACTCTTCCCTAAATGTGATTACTTGCTAGCATAGTTTCATATCTTGTTGACTATACATCATCCATAAAGTTATTTTTAGCATGCCATTTCTATCGTTCATGAGGTCATTATGTCATCTTGAAATTCAATCCTTCAAGGTCTCATTAGGTCTTTTAGGGTTTTTCAAGGTTTCATTAGGTAATTAGGGTTGCCAAGGTTCCATTCCATTGCATAATAATAACAAGTAAAGGGCGGTCAAATAACATCCCTTCACCATCTGAAGATGATTTGTAAAGAGAAATGCTTATCTCATTATGTAGTTCTATGTCTTTCAAATGTAATAATTTCACCATCCCAAGTTGTTAACTCATCTTTCTAAAGATGCCAGACCATCAAAAGATCTATTTTTCAAAGTAAATAGTGAAGTGAAAGGGTAAAGTTTCAAAGGGTTAAGTGCATGCCAAAGGGAGTTGTCTTTTCCCAAGGGTGTCCAAATCATCATTTTCCACAAGCACTAAACACTAATTTCCTCACCCATTGAGCTAGGGTTTGCTATGGAATCAGAGATATCTAAGCAGAGTAGGCATAATGGATATAAGAAGGTATGAGGCCATTTCATATCATCAACATCATGTCTCCATGATTTTTCAATAAGTCATTCCAAGGGACAAATCATTTGCCACACACAGGGCCGATTTTTCTTCAAACTATGTTTTAACCAAAAAAGGATGAATTTGGAAAATGTGAGGGAGATTTTTGTCCATAATAGGCCAAGGATGAAAAACCTCCTTCACATTTTACACAGGTGTCATGGTTTTGGAGAAATGTCAAAAATACAGGCTCCATAGGAGAGTTGTTGCGCTTCTGGAGGGACCTTGGGAAAATCATGTTTTCTCCTAGCTGGAGTGTCCAAATGACTTGCTTGATAAGTCAAATGATGACCATACTAGAATATATTTCCAATGAACTATCATGAGCTCAATTTTGAGGTGAGGAAAACCTCCAAAAATTTCTTGTAACAACACTCTACATTTTTTCACCCTCATTCTGCACGTTCTGACCAGTCTTGGGAGAATTGACTTTTCAGGGGCTATAATTGGTTAGTTTCAGTGCTTGATAGGTCCATTGTGTATCCCAAGGAGAGAAATTTGCAATGAGATACCATGGGCTAATGTTGGCTTATATGGGCCTGACCCTGGTTCGAAAGAATTATTTAGCCCAATAAATCCCGCAGCTATTGGCCCTTTCGGCAAAAACCCGCGGAGTGCGGACTGAGGTCTCACCCGAGGTAGCAAGGGAGGGTGTTGGAACTAGATTTCTGCACCCTAGGGATGTCTAGGTGTGGCCTGGAGGTTTCGTACACTGATTTACAACTCCGCGCTGCTCGGTCTTCACCCAGATCTAGTTTGATTATCTCTTTCTTATTAGTGTGCTTTTCTATTAGATGAAGTAGTTACCAATTACCAAGGTCTTTAAGCTAACATTTAATCAACACAAACGATTCATGCATTAAAATGAACCCATATTTACATTCATTTAAACCATAAGTAGATTAAATCAAACAGATTTTATGATAGCTCAGAAGAAACATAGAATTTCAGAAGAAACTTATCTTTATTTCCACTTTATCTTTAATACATCCAGATCCGCCCTGCGCACTTAGATGTAGGGGTCTACGCACATAGGTGTAGACTTTCCAGGCCTCTGTGCACATAGTTGTAGAGCATCTACCTACTACCCTTATCCCTCGACTCGGACTTACAGACGCTTTCAATCTATCTACTTCAAATACCCATTACATTTCATACTTCTAAGAACTAACTTTCTCTCATAGAGTTGCGCTCTATTTATACCCTTCCTTGGCCCGTGACCCCTATGTGGGCCGACCTTATTTACATTTCTTTACATTTTTTTTGGGTGGACTACCCTTTGGCTCAACCTATTACAATTCGCGCTCCGCATATTTTGGAGTTTTTACAATAATTTAATCCTACTTTTTGGGCTTTCTACCCCAAAACGTTACGTGGGACCTCTGCTACCCAATAGTCCCCCAACACAATCATCGTGACTTGTCCCAAGTCACTTGCTTGCATGGCTAGATGCTCTGCCTTGGCTTCATGGTTCGCATACCTTTGGGTGGTTCTCGTCGTCCTGCTGCTCCTTCATTGTCTTCTACAATGCTTTGTCCAGCTCCTGCTTCAGTGTTTCTACCACATCTTGCAACCAATAATTCTCATTCTACTCTACTCATTTAACACAGAACACCCCCCCATAGGATCTTAGTATGAGTAGGGAAGCCGTATATAGAACCTCCTGGTACCACCGCAGCTACTTCCGACCTTCATATCTTCTCTTTGCACTATCTACCACAGCTTGAGTTACAATTTTGCAAGACCCTAGCTACTGTTCACAAGATCCCAATCCTTAAGGGACATCATAGATGACTTAGTAACTTCATATCTACCTGTGGTGATCGTCTTTCCATCCTTTCATTATTTTTTTGTAGTTCGTCGGCCTGCCCGTGGGTAAGGCAACAACCTCCATACCAATTCTGCTTTGTGTTCCCTCTTTTCTAGTTCATCGCCTGCTGGTGAGGCTGTAGGCTGTGGAATGCCCGTAGCAGTCACCCCCATACTCCTTAGAGAGCCCTGCCTTTCCATTGGCCAACTTACTACCTTCATGCGCATGCCTTGTGCAGTGGGAATGATCAGTTCCATCTATTTTGCCAAAGCATATATTACGCAAGAGAGTCCCTTCGGTGATTTATAAGCCATGTGAATTTCGAATGCACTGGTTGCCACCTGTTTTAGTTCGTGTAAAGCCTGTGGCAGCTCGTTCAATAACTGGTTCGTACTGTTGCTCGTAATTGTCCGCCGCCCGCTCCCTTTTGCCATAATGTAGACATCATGTCATGAATAGTGATATCAACAGTCATCATTCCTTTTACGAGCGCGTCTGCGTGATCCCGTCTGTGAAACCATGATCCTTGTGTTTGGGCAAATGTACGTGCACCGTAGTACTCATGCATCTATCCCCCAGGCTACTTTATTGTCCCACACTCTCTTTCAACTGGGTGGAGTGGTGAGACTATCTTCTGAACAGTCAATTAGGCGGTCGGCATGCCCGTGTAGAGCTTTAGGAAACTTCCATTCACTCTTCCCAGGAAGGGGTGTCCATTGAGTTTAGCTAGTTGGCGCACGCCCCCATCGGTAACTTCTTTGATGACATAGGGCCCAACCAGTGCATGTGGACTTTACGTGGGAATTTTTCAAACTCACTATCATAAAGCAATACTAGATCATTCTACTTGAAAGTGTGCACCTTGATATGGCGATTGTGCCACGCTTTCTCGCAGTGTTTCTATACCTGTTGATGGAATCTTTCCAAAAATCGATCTTCCTCAAATTCTTCGAGCTGTGCAAGCCTCTCTTCCAATGCCCCGCAGTCTGCCATACTAGTGATTGTCACGATCCATAGACTAGGCATAATATATTCCATAGGCATAACAGCCTCCTTGCCATAGACTAAGAAAAATGTTGTCTAGTCGGTCAGCTTCTTGCACATCGTTTAGTATGCCCATAGCACAGCAGTGATGCACAAATCCCAGTCATTGCGTCACGCATTACAGTACTTAGTCAACACGTTTTCCAAATTTTTGTTGAAGGCCTCGACGATCCCATTTGATTATGGATGGTAGTGCGTGCTCTGCTGGTGATATATCTAAAATTCCTCAGTGAGTGCACTGATTGTTTCATTCAGAAAATGCATTCCCCTATCAGTCATGAGAATTTTAGGGCAGCCAAACCTGGTTAGGTTGTTCTCAAACAAAAATTTTGTTGTTGTCACAGTTGTACAATCCTTAACTGGTTGTGCCTAGGCCCGTCAGCTCAAATATTCGGTCACAGTGATGATATAATGCGCGCTCGTCTTTCCTCGATGTTCAATAGGCTTGATGAAGTCGATCACCCATTTCTAAAATGGTTGTACCATTATATGTGGCTGATGTGGCATTTGATCCCTCCGCGACAGTTTTCCCTTCCATTGAAATACATCGCAGGCCCAACAGTGTGCTTTCGAATCTTGATGTAGGGTGGGCCACCATAATCCGACGCAAAGAATCTTCTGGGCTATGGCGTGGCCTGCATAATGTCTACCAGCAACCCCTCCATGTGCTTCGGCTAGGATCTATCCATGCAAGAATTTCGGTACATATTGACGCAATATTTTATCATTGCCCATCTTGTAGAGGTGGCCTGCAATTACGCTAAAGACTACTACGTGTATCACTAATTCCTTCTTTTGTTGGACAGCATACCCCTGCAGCGCAGTGCCCATGGTTAAAAAGTGGATGATATCTTCAAAGTGGCCATCTACAATGCGCACAACATATAACTAGGTGTCCAAGAGTCCCTCCTCTAGACTTGTTGGTTCTTCGCTGATCTCAATTTGGGACAAGTGGTCTAGTCGTCCTTTCAAACGTCTCGGTTTTACAACAACCTCAAAGTCATATTCTTGGAACAGTAGCAACCATCAGTAGATGCGCCCCCCAACACAGACTTATTCACTAGGTATTTGAGCGTAGAGTGATCAGTGTACATCTTGAAATGTCCTCTGAGCAGATAGTGATGGAAATTTTGGAGCGCATATACCACCGGCAATCCCTCTCACTCAGTAGTAGAGTAATTCTTTTCTACTTTGAACTACCTGCGACTTGTGAATGTAATCGGGTGATCAATTCCTTCCACGCCTTCTTCAGTGAGTTCTGCACGCAACACGATACACGATGTGTCAACATGTACATGAAATTCAATGTCCCATTTTGGATATACCAAGATAAGGGCAAATGCCATATTTTCCTTTAGTGTTTCCAGGATTTTGTTCCATTCCCCATTCCAGCAATACGTAGCATCCTTCTTCAATAATTGTTCCATTGGAGCCATGATCTGGGCGTAATTTCTTATAAACTTCTGGTAGTAGCCTGTGTGTTCCAATGTAGCGTGCAGCTGCTTTACACTTTGTGGTGCTTGCAAATTGAGTATGACAGCGATCTTTGCCGGATATACCATCACTCCTTACTTATAAACCACATGGCCTAGAAAGTTCCCGAAAGGGACGAGGAAAGTACACTTCTTTAGGTTGAGCACAATCTGGTGCCAGTGGCAGGTATCCAGCATCAATCGTAAGCTCGCAAAATGACTCTTAACCAAGCCAAATACGGTCTAGTCATCTAGGTAGACTTTTAAGAACTTGTGGATAAATTATTTGAACACGGCTACCACAATACGGGAAAATATCGATGGTGCATTCTTCAGCCCAAAGGGCATTACTGTATACTGAAAACAGCCCCATTCACTTGTAAATGTTGTCTTGCTCTGATCCTCTAGTGCAATCTTGATCTGATGGTACCTGGAGAATCCATCTGTGAAGGAGTATGCTTCCTACCCGCCCACATTTTCTAGTACCTGATCTGTAAAGGGTGTTGGAAATGGATCATTAACACAAGCATCATTAAGCTTCTGTAGATCTATGCAGATGTGGATCTCACCCTTCTGCTTCTTTTCCTGCACAACCATAGGACTTACCCAATCAGACTCCTCAACTGGTTCATTTATTCCTGCTGTCAGCATTTTGTCCAGTTCTTCGCAAACCTTGGCTTTGTATTTTGGATTCAGTCGGTGGGGTTGCTATTTCACTAGCTTTGCATCTGGATTCAATTTTATTTTCATCATTCCTAAGTCTCCTAAAATTCCTTTCAGCTTTTTAATCTTTGTAGGGAATAAATCTCGTTATTCACGGAGAAATTCGTTGACTTTTTCCACAGTGGCGTCATCCTAATAGTCCCCAAGCGTAGCATATTTCAGCTCTTCCTCTATTCTGATATTTACCTACTTTATTTTCAAGGGTGTTGTGATGTCTAGATCTTCTACCTCAAGACTGTGCACCTCAGGACTCCCTTTGGATTCTGGTATATTGATGTTACGTGCGTCATCCTCATCATCTTCTATTTGTACATTGTAACATGTTAAGGCCTGGCTCAGCTGTCGTGACCAGTCAGACTGCATGACTTCTTCTAGTTCTAGCGGTGTTCTGAAGATGGTGGCTTTTACCAACTGTAATGCGTTGTCCATAGTATCCATCCATTGATCTTCAAAGAGAAATGTCGTCAAAAACCCTTCGCGCCGAATATCCCACTCGTCGGTGCCATGTCAGAGCTCTCTTTCCGTATACCAATTCCTTGGAATGACATCTAGGGTATGATAAAATAAGTGCACCCATTCTAGTTGAGGCGCCACACCATAAGCTTTGGTCCATTTTCTCATGTGTATGCACAGATTCTCTCATCCATCATATTTCTCAGTTATCCGGAGCACTGGCTTCCCAAATCTTATCTGCATCATGTGCTTACAGCTTCACCAATCTTCAAAGGTTCCTTCATGGGTACCCCACCATTACGATGGTGTCGTGTGCAATGCCCATTTTAATGCATCAAACCAGTGATACTCTGGTGCCGTGCTTTCGAATTCAACGAGGAATTCATCCACTTCTGTCAAGCCATCATACATTAGCAGTTCATGGTTCTGAGCTTTAATGAAATATAAGGATTTCATCATCATATTATAGTGTAGCATGGTTACCCCATTCACCTTGTTTTTCCATCACTCATATTCTTCGTCTGAATCGTTGGTGCATGAGCTGGCACAATCCCAGGAGGTCTCGTCTCATGTACAGCAACCTTGTAGATACAATCCAATTCATTGTCCCTTTCGTTGTTGCGCATAGGTTCTGTGTAGCGTGGTCCTTATGTGAGATCTAGTAGAATGACTACCCAAGCAACTTTTTCTCAAATATCATCTTCCTCTGTTTGAGGTCAATAACCCCATTCATGTTAGTGGCCCAGTCTATCCCTAGCAATGCAGGATACGGGCTACTTTCGTCCATGATTTCAATAACTTCAAAATCCTTCTGGGTACTTGCACCATCAATATCTACTGTAATTCCTTGTAGCCTTCCCATGGGCAAGATCTTCTGTTGATTGGACATCCACAATTGAATAGGTGACCATTCTAGTTTAGGCTTACCCATGCGCTCCCAAGTCTATTTAGGTAATACGTTTGCATCCGAACCTAGGTCTAGAATGACCTAATCCATCTCGTAATTGCCAATCTGCACTGTTAACCGCATCTCCTGACCTGTTCGCGACACGTGTCTTCCTAGTTTCTAGACTACCTGAGGTTCACCCCACCCTGTGCACCTATTAATCACTTCCTATAACTATCTAATTTCCCTATTGTCGTGAAGCAATTTTATGCATGTCTCTAAGAAGGTAGTTAACATTGAGGGATCCCTATTCAACTCAGGTCGTTCCTTACTACCCTAGGTAGAGACACTCGTGAAGCTTTCCCTAGCTTCCATGTTGGTCTCCTCATTGACCTCTCTTATGGCTACATCGCTCCGTAATACCATGTTTACCTTGGGTTCATCGTCGCGTGGTTCGCATCTCATCATCTGCATGTTTTGTGTTGTTGTAGGAGGCACTGCCTTTTTGTCATGGATCTATGCTATCAACATGGGGCAATCTAGCAGCTCATGATCGAATTGCTCACAATAAGGGCATGACACTTAGGTTGTATTGGTACAATCCCATGCGTAATGTCCTGGTACCCCACAATTGTAACATATTAATTGCCCGCGACCCCTTCTTGGTCCCATTCCACCCCATCCTTGACCGCGTCCTGGGAACCCACTGTGCACAAATGCCGCGGTTGAATCCTGACCTCACACCTCTGTCTGTATTCTGTAGGCAGATGTCTAGTCCATCAACATTTGATAGCTACGACAATCTCTTTCTTCATGACCCACCGATCTACAAAAGTTGCAAAAGATCTGTTGGGGAGTCTGGTTGTATCTTGGCAATAGATGATAGTTATCAGTGTTGTGATTTCCTCCTGCCTAACAAATTGCGCACTAGAGCGGGGCAATCACGCTCGGTCCTACCTATACCTTTGGTTGAAAGGGTGTTGGCCCCCTTGTTACCACAAAATTCACTGAGACTGGACAATGATATTTATCGTGTCCTTGGCTCCTACACTTTATACACCATACTTCTTCCCAAACTTCTGGGTGCGGTGTCTGGTCTTGTTTTAACTTCTATATTTCTAAACATAGATTTTGGACCTACACTTGGATTTGTTGAACTCCCAACCTTGGGTCCTATACCAGGGTTTCGTGCAGCTGCATTGCTACCTCCAACGCTTCTTCTTTGGTTGAGATTTTCTGTTGTGACAAGGCCGATTTTAGATATGGCATTAGTGATGCGATGAACCAAGCGTAGTGTTGTGCATCCTTCAGGGTCATGTTGGCCTCATGAATAGTGCTTTTCAACCTCAGATCCAAATCCCACGGGGTCTCGCCAAGCATCATCATGATCTCTTTGAATCCCACAACCGACTGTGCTTTTGACTTAGGCCGGCTAAACTCCTTTTTTAATTCAGTATGGATGTCCACTATCCCTATTGTTGGGTTGATGCTTGAATACTTCATGTACCATGTTAGCACGCAATCCTGCAGTGCACTGACTAAGATGTATTTCTTGATATTATCATCCATGACCTGCTACGCGTTCCATACTGATGTTAGTACGAACCAAAATTGTTTTGGGTCTTCGCCTCCTACTCCTTTGAACACTGGTAACTGAAATGTGTTCACCATAGTTACCCTTGTTCATCCCTGATCCTTTTGATTTTCTGACACTCCCTTTTATCAAATCCCCGCACTTCACACCAGACACCCTTTATGTAGATCCCAATCCCAGTAATAGAACCATTTGTTGGCTTATATGGGCATGTCCTAGGTTCGGAAGAATTATTTAGCCCAACAAATCCCGCAGCTACTGGCCCTTTTGGCAATAGCCCACGGAGCGTGAACTGAGGCCTCACCTGAGGTAGTAGGGGAGGGTGTTGGAACCAAGTTTCTATACCCTAGGGATGTCTAAGTGTGGTCTAGAGGTTTCGCGCATTGGTCTACAGCCCCGATGCTCGGTCTTCACCCAAATCTAGCTTGATTATCTCTTTCTTACTAGTGTGCTTTTCTATTAGATGAAGTAGTTACCAACTACCAAGGTCTTTAAGCAAACACTTAATCAACACAACTTATTTACACATTAGAATGAATCCAGATTTACATTCATTTAAACCATAAGTATATTAAATCAAAAAAATGTTATAACAGCTCAGAAGAAACACAAAATTTTAGAAGAAACTTATCTTTACTTCCACTTTATCTTTAATACAACCAGATCGACCATGTGCACTTAGCTGTAGGGGTCCACACACATAGTTACGGACTTTCCAGGCCTCTCCACATATAGCTGTAGAGCCTCTACCTACTACCCTTATCCCTCGACTCGGACATACAACGCTATCAATCTATCTACTTCAAGTACCCATTACATTTCATACTTCCAAGAACTGCCTTACCGTCATAGAGCCACGCTCTATTCATACCCCTCCTTGGCCTGCGACCCCTACGCGGGTTGACCCTATTTACATTTCTTTACATTGTTTTCGAGCGGACTACCCTTTGACTCAATCCTACTTTTTGGGCTTTCTACCACAAAACCGTTATGTGGGACCTCTGCTACCCAACAACTAAATTTGGACATCGAGAAAGCCTTCAAACGTGGCCTTCAAAAAGGTGTTGTGCGCCTGTTAAGAGTGTTTCATGTTTGCCCAGTGAGGTCCAAGGCCACTCAAAACTCAACAAAACACCTCCAAAGTTCAGAATTTTTTCACCTAAAAGCTTTTGTCACATGAAACAAGTAGGTTTCTCTCTATTTTCTTTTCTCATACATTGTTTACTTGATGTATCATTGTGTTTAATTTTTCCTAAATTAAACTCAAAAACCCTAACCCTGAGGGACCTATTTGCCTAGGCTCACTATACCCTACTCTCAATTCACATAACCTATCACTTCTACCTCCCTGTCATTCCTTTCACATTCCAAATATCCTTCCCATCCCTTCAGAATTCCCTCTCATTACCACATACTCCCTTCATCTATATACCCCTCCATCACCTCCCTAGGGTTTTGTTTTTCACACTAAGTTACACAATGGAAGAGGTGGACATGCAGGAATAGAAATTCCTCCATGAGAAAGAAACATATTTTGAACTTATAGACTTGGACATAATGGAGGATGAACATAAACTTCAAATGGTCATTTAAGGAAAAGACAAACTGAGCTTGTTGAACAACTCACTATTGATGAACAATGGGAAAACATGGTCAATCAAGACCAAGAATATTGGCTTGATAGAGTCAATGAGAATTTAGAGAAGCTCTTGAACAATACTAAGAATGACAATGACATTCAGAGAAGTATGGAAAAGCATTATGCCATGAGAAACCAAATTTCTAGAGCCAAGCTCAAAAGAGCTCAAGCAAAAATTGAAAAACTTACTAAGAAAAAGGAGAAAAGAAAGTTAGATATTCTTGTTAAGGCATAGCTCCATGCCTCTAACATATGATTAGGTATAAAAAAATATTTTTGGATACTTTGACCATTTTGGGGCATGAAGTTACTTGCTGAGATTTTCAGACAATTTTTAGCATAGTCATGGAGGTCAAACGCGCAGCACCTTGGGCGTTGCGCTCCTTTTTGGGGCATCCAATGAGGTAATGGTTAGAATTTTTGGATTCACAATGATGATTACATGCACCGTGTATATTTTCTAAGGTTTTGGAGTAGAACTGGTTGACCAAAAGAGCCACAAACCCTAAAACAATGACATTTCTGCCCTCTTTTTGGCTTGGGCACTGAGGAGTGTTGGTAGAAGTGATTTTTGACTGGTAAAATTACATCCAAATTACCAAATTCAAGTTTTTCTATAAGATATATAGGTATATCTTTCCAACAAGCTATTGTGGGCCCAATTTGGACATCGGGAAGGCCTCCAAAAGTGCAGCTAAAGTTGAATGGCGTCCCTAGCATTAGCACTGCGTGTTTGACAATTTGTCCACATTTTCGCTGTTCCATCCCAGTTTTCACTTTCACCTTGGAAAATCATGATTTTATCAATTTAAATGATGATTTGAATATAATTATCATGTTTCTAGTACTTACTAGGGTAATTACATTAGGTAAATCAAGGTCATGAGGTGTAATGAATCAATTTGCTTGGATTAGTGATGAGTCACTTTGACCACCCTATTCTCTTGTTATTAGTTCAACCTTTCTTGGATCTTTCCCTCTTCTCATGGATTTGACCCCTTGAGGTTAGGGTGGGTGGTTTGAACCCTATATTATGTATTTACATAGTCATATTTAGGGGTTGGATTCAGTGGGATTTCTTAGGCTATGATAGACATCATTTTTTATCAGTGTCAGCAAGAGATTAATGAAAAGTTGCAGTTATTTCTTTCGGATCAATGCAGTATGATGTTCAATTCAGTTTTATCTATTGTGATCATTTTTTAGAATGTTTTTTGTACTTCATCAATCATTTAATTTCTTTTAAGTGGATGTTTTCAAGTTGATAGGTAGAACCCATAACTTTTATGCTCTGTTTTGGGGAAATATTCACAATCTATGTTCTCTTCAGTTTAGGAAGAATCAATGTTTCTTACATGCTCTTCCTAGCTTCTCACTTGTCTTTTTACCTCATCCATCAAACCCTAAGGTTCTAATTGTTGTGCCTACCTTTCCCCATCGAACACCTTGTAGTTTTGACCTAATTTCCTTGCCCTAATTATTTAGCTCCCCCTGATCCAACAAAACCCTTCAAAATCAAATCAAAGCTTGTGCTACTATACCTAGCCTCATATCGGTTTTTAGATCTATTCAATTTGGCTGAGATCCTTACGGAGAAAGCCCTCTCCTAGCCTAGTAGGGTTAGCTACTTGGCTAAGCATGGTTTGTGGTTACCCTGGCATTGCCTTTATTAAGCTTGAGGTTCAATCCAGGGGATAACATAGTGGTGATCATACTGGGGAATGAGAGAAAGGTTTTGTATTCCCTAGGAAATATCATCGAAGGTTAGATCTAGATCTGATTGTTGATGGTGGATAACGATCAGACACAGGAAGGCTGAAATCATTCACCTAGTGACTCCAAATCAGTTTTGAGATCATATCCAAAGACTCCACTAGAGGATGAACCCAACCAACAGAAACATGAAAGGACAATATGGAAATATCAGGTATTCAAGTTGGAATTTCATCCAAGACATTATGTTCTTTGTCATCAGTTATTTTTTCTCTTTTCCCGAGAATCTCAAAAAGGTTTTATAAATAATATTGTATTTGATAAAATATCCTAGACCTGCATGTGATTCCTTCCCTTTAATTATTGTGAAAACAAATTCTTCGTATTCCTTTGATCTTGATCAAGACCCTTATTTTGAATCTTATGATGACTCTCTTCAACTTGATGAGCCTAAAGAGATGAAGACAGATTCTACAAATTCTATACATACTCATACACTTTGTAAAATTCCATATCAATACAAACCACTCATCGTACCTCATATACTCCCTGCTTTCCCTGAAAACCATTACGTATACCAACCGAGGTTTGATGGTGAATATGACAATATCACTGCTGAGAGACATATGCAGAATTTTGAGACTTTCCTTAACCTTTTTGAAGTTGACGAAGAGGATGTCAGTATCAGGGTATTCGCTCTTTCTTTGCAAGGAAAAGTCAAGAGTTGGTTCAAAAACTTATGTGATGTGAGCATCTCAGATTTCCAACAGTGGTAAAAGTTTTCCTCAACAAGTGGGTGGTAAAAAAAAAACCGTTTCTTGATTCTAGAAGAGTATAACCAACTGAAAAGACTATCAGGGGAGACAGTACAACAGTGTTTTTCCAAGTTTAACCAATCTTTTTTTTTATGCCTGCTAATATAAGGCCTCCTCCTAGATCCACTCTCTTCCACTACCCAGATGCCTTTGATCCAGAAATGGAGTTTCAGCTGAGGGAAAGGAACCTTGCAACACTTGAAGAGATGCAGAATAATGCAGTAGATGTAGAGGCTAATTTATTGATCAGAAGGGCAAAGATGAAGGAAGAAGAGAGGGAGAACATTGTAGAGAACCTAACATCTTCAGAGTAAAATGGAAGAATGATGCAAAGAATCACCTCGAGAGATGAATTTTTATTCAATATCACCATGACCCACTTGTCCCAAAAAAATAAAATATTGCTAGCCCTAAAACTTTTCTTGCTAATCCTAGCTACCATAGATTTGAAAATAAATTTGTAGATCAATCTGAGGAGAAACAATCTAATAATATAAAGTGTATGATTGGTGACATTACTTATGTTGATGATTTGCCAAAGTTTTATCATTACGACAATTAGTATGTTCTCTAAACAGAAGCTAATCTTGCAGAGCAATCAATAGTTGGTTTGTGGGAGGAGGAAGTTCAGTTTCAGCAGCTCAAATACAGTAATCAATCGAATAATATCAGCTATGATAGTGATGAGGAAAGTGAATAAAATTTTGAAGTAAGTGAAGGATACTTTCCTCTTTGTTTTACTTCATTTCAGTTTATCAGAGGTAACTTTGATGTGATAAAAAATTAGCACTCATTGAGTTTTGCTCTTGACAATCAAGAGGATAATCAAATTTTTTATCAGAGCTCCTTACCCTTGTGTTTCTCCTCATTTGAAAAAATAAGAGAAAACTATAAGCAAGCAGATAATCAAGTGGTAAACACTATAAAGGATAAACCTTCTCATGAATTGGTCGAGGAAATCATTTGCGACATAGAAGCCTCCCTAGCTTTGGATTTGCAAACAGCAAGTTCCATTGAATTTCAAATTGTAGATGAAGGCTTGGAACCTAAACATATGATAAAATGATGCAAGATTACTTTGTACCACTATGTTTTGAAACATTTCAATTTTTAAAGGAAAATTTTCATAATATCTCTAAAGCAAAGGATGAGAAGACTGTAGAGTGTCATGCAGTCTCATTAAAAGTGATGGAAAATATGTTGTAGCAATCTTTGCAAGTTTTTCATGACCCAATATCTGATGTGTTGGATGATATATGTAGTAAAAGTCATTTTGCATTAGCTAACTATGATCCTGAAAAGAATGTTGATATAAACTTGATCCAAAAGCCGACTTCATCGTCTTGTTTAGCAGGAGTTTCATTACAAAGCTCATACCAAGATTTGCAGTCATATTAGGAGAGTGATGAAAAAGCTTTTTGTTTTGTTGTTGATCATCAATAAAAATTAACCATTCGTGAGTTTCAAGATCCTTTTCTCAATTTGATGCAATCATTAAAGAAAGAAAACATAGATGTTAGGAAAATTTTAAAACGAAAGTACGAAGACTACCTAGAGTGGAGCAGTAACGTATTAGATGGTCTGGAAATCAATATTTATTCCTATGAAGATACTTTCATAGCATTCTTGAGGTTATTAGGTGGGCACATGCTTTGTAATTTCATCAAGATTCAATATGTTGACAAATTTTCATGGGAGTCACCTTTTAGAAGTTCTCTCTTCTTGCTCATAAACAAGCACTTGTGGAGAATTCAAACAGCAGCCATGATGCTTACCTGGTTGCATTGGTTGTTTCATTTCACTTGATCAAGTGATGAATTGAATAGTTAGAGTAGGTCTTATTGAATAAGCTCCATTTTGAGCATATTTTTCATTTTGTTAGTTGTGTTTTAGTATTGAGTCAGTTTTGAGTTGAGTAAAAGTTAGTTTGTGTCTTTGAGTCATCAGTATTCAGTCATGTATTTCATATTGAGTTTTCTTTTTTTACTCAATTCCCAATGGATAATGCTACTTGGTCTACAGTGTTCTTGGCAACTCCAAGGATATACCATCCCCAATGGAGCCAATGTTAGAGTCAATATTTGCATACTTCCATTAGTGATCAAAATTTCTCTTTTCATATTCATTTTAGGTGTCCCACACAGAGAATTTTTATCATTTCATTAGGTCATGCAAAAAAAATTAGTCATTGATGGTAGTCCTAGTCCAAAAAAATCACTCTTCCCTAAATGTGATTACTTGTTGGCATAGTTTCATATGTTGTTGACTGTACATCATCCATACATTTATTTTTAGCATGCCATTTGTATCAGTCATGAGTTCATTATGTCATCTTTAAATTCATTCCTTCATGGTCTCATTAGGTCTTTTAGGGTTTTTCAAGGTTTCGTTAGGTCATTAGAGTTTCCAAGGTTTCATTCCATTGCATAAGACCAGTAAGTAAAGAGTGATCAAATAACATCCCTTCACCATGTGAAGATGATTTGTAAAGAGAAATGTGTATTTCATTGTGTAATTATATGTCTTTCAAATGTAATAAGTTCACCATACCAAGTTGTTAATGCGGTGTTCCAAAGATGCCAGACCATCAAAAGATCAATTTTTTAAAGGAAATAGTCAAGTGAAAGGGTAAAGTTTCAAAGGGTTAAGTGCATGCCAAAGGGAGTTTTCTTTTCCCAAGGGTGTCCAAATCATCATTTTCCACAAGCACTAAACCCTGATTTCCTCACCCATTGACCTAGGGTTTGCTATGGAATCAGAGATATCTGAGCAGAGGAGGCATAAGGGATATTAGTAGGTATGAGGCCATTTCATATCATCAACATCATGTCTCCATCATTTTTTAATAAGTCATTCCAAGGGACAAATCATTTGCCACAAATAGGGCTGGTTTTTCTTCAAACTATGTTTTAGACAAAACATGGTTGAATTTGGAAAAAGTGAGAGAATGTTTTGTCCATAACAAGCCATGGATGAAAAAACTCCTTCACTGTTTCCACAAGTGTCATGGTTTGAGAGAAATGTCAAAACTATAGGTGCCGCAAGGGAGTTGATGCACTTCTGGAGGGACCTTGGGAAAATCAAGTTTTCTCCTAGTTGGAGTATCCAAATGACTTGCTTGATAAGTCAAATGAAAATCAGACTGGAATAGATTTCCAATTAACTATCATGAGTTCAATTTTTAGTTGAGGAAAATCTCCAAAAGTTTCCTACAACAACACTCTGCATTTTTGCACCTTCATTATGCACTTTTTGACTAGTCTTTGGAGGATTGACTTTTTAGGGGCTATAATTGATCCGTTTTAGTGCTTATATGTCCATTATGTAGCTAAGAGAGAGACCTTTCCAATGAGCTATCATGGGCTCAATTTTGACACCGGGAAAGCCTCCACAAGTGGGCTTCAAAAGGGTGTTGTGCGCTTGTTAAGAGTGTTGTGTGTTTGCCCAGTGAGGTCCAGGGTCACTCAAAACTTAGCAAAATGCCTCCAAATTTCAGAATTTTTTCACCTAAAGGCTTTCACCACATGAAACAAGTAGGTTTCTCTGTATTTTATTTTCTCATACATTATTTACTTGATGTATCACTGTGTTTAATTTTTCCTAAATTAAACTCAAAAACCCTAACCCTGAGGCACCTATTTGCCTAGGCTCCCTATAACCTACCCTCAATTCACATATCCTATCCCTAAAAATACCTATCACTACTACCTCCCTTTAATTCCTTTAACAATCCAAATATCCTTCCCATCCCCTCAAAATTCCCTCTCATTACCAGATACTCCCTTCATCTATATACCCCTCCATCACCTCCCTAGGATTTTGTTTTGCACACTAAATTATACAGTGGAAGAGGTGGACATGGAAGAATAGAAATGCCTCCATGAGAAATAAACATATGTTGAACTTATAGACTTGGACACAATGGAGGATGAACAGAAACTTCAAATGGTCATTAAAGAAAAAGACAAGCTAAGCTTGCTAAATAGCTCACTATTGATGAACAATGGGAAAACATGATCAATCAAGAACAAGAATATTGGTTTGATAGACTCAATGAGAATTTAGAGAAGCTCTTGGCAAATAATAAGAAGGAGAATGACATTCAGAGGAGGATGGCAAAGCATTATGCCATGAGAAACCAAATTGCTAGGGCCAAGCTCAAAAGAGCTTAAGCAAAAATTGAAAAACTTTCTAAGAAAAGGAGAAAAGAAAGTTAGATATTCTTGTTGAGGCATCTCTCCATGCCTCGAACATATGATCAGCTATAAAAACACATTTTTGGATACTTTAACCATTTTTGGGCATGAAGTTACTTGTTGAGATTTTTAGACAATTTTTAGCATAGTCATGGAGGTCAAATGCATAGCACCTTAGGTGTTGTGCTCTTTTGTAGCGCATCCAATGAGGAAATGGTCAGTATTTTTGGATTTGCAATAATGATTACATGTACCCTATGCATTTTCTAATGTTTTGGAGTAGAATTGGTTGACCAAAAGGGCCAAAAGCCCTCAAAAAATGACCTTTCTGCCCTCTTTTTGGCTTGGGCATTGAGCAGTGTTGGGAGAGGTGATTTTTGACTAGGCATATGAAATTCAAATTCAAAAATTCAAGTTGTTATGCATCATAGATAGGTAGAGATTTCTAACAAGATATTGTGGGCGCAATTTTGACATCATGAAGGCCTCCAAAAGTGCAGCTAAATTTGAATGGCGCGCCTAGCATTGGCACTGTGCACCTAGCACTGGTGCTGCGCATATGACAATTTGTCCAGATTTTCACTGTTTCGTCCCAATTTTCACTTTCACCTTGGAAAATCATGATTTTATCGATTTAAATGATGAGTTGAATGTAATTATCATGTTTCTAGTACTTACTAGGGTAATTACATTAGGTAAATCAAGTTCATGAGGTGTAATGAATCAGTTTGCTTGGGTTAAGGATGAGTCACTTTGACCACCCTATTCTCTTATTATCAGTTCAACCTTTCTTGGATCTTTCCCTGATGCAGGAGCATCTAGACCCAGCCAACAATGTGATGGAATGGTCACATGTTGTGGCTAAACAAAGCAAAAATTCATTGACTGTTTGGACGAATTCGATTTTACTGAGGAGGATAAACTTCTCAAATAAGTTTGTTATCGTAATAAATGAGAATTGTCTTATTTTAGATTAGTGATAAGATTGTTTGTATAGGTGTGCCGAGAAGCTAGGAAATAGCAGATTTGTGTTATTATTCCTAAAAATAGAAGATTGCGTTAAGAGCGAGAGAATGATGGAGAGGTTTTTTTTTATATATGGAACAAGTGGAGTTAGATCAAAGACGGGGGTATTTTTGTGGATCGAGGTATTCTTTTTTTAGAGTGATTTGTTAGAGATACATTTTGTGTAGTTTTGAGTGTAGAGTGAAAGCTTGAATAGGTTTTTTTGTGTCTTGGAGTGGTGTGAGAATTTGGTTTAAATGTGTGAACTGTATTATATGTATAACAAATATTTTTCTTATGTAAATGGCTTAAGGCGAGATCTGTTCTTTCATATGCCATGAATAAAACTAAGATTGTGTGTATCAATGTATGATGAGTATAATGTTGGACGCACTGTTTTCTTTGTACAAGAGTTGAAGTTGTTACGGCTTGAACGTTTATTTAATCTGTAATATTTCTGAGTTTATTGCAAAACTGGCATTGTTGAATTGTATGAATTGGGGAATTCGTGAACACAAAGAATATGTGAAATAAAGCTTTATTGGAGCCTTGTAGCTGAGATTAAAGTTATATTGAGTTATTGAGTTCGATAACTATTGGGTCGAATTGGGTGTAATTCTTATCACATCGCAACAGAGATCTGTTCAAATTCATTGGGTGTAACAATAAATGGGACCTGATATGATACAAGTCTGGTTTAAAGTGAATTGGGGTGAATGATATCGCCAAGATCTCAGAAGAGAACGTTGAGACATAGCCATCAAAAATTTATGTTAGACTTCGTATCAAGTTATGGAAAGCTGTCAACAGGTCGACAATGACACTAATTATAGTGAATGTAATCCCCGCTTGAGATCATCTTGGCGCACATTGGAGGGTGGAGCGATTTAGAGTTGTGCAAGTTGTATAGTTATCATCGGAGTGGAAGAGATTGTATATCACACCATATCACCATAAAGATGGAAGCAAAGGTTATAAATCAGTTTTACATCGAGTCAGTTCCAGAGTTATCGCATCGACGATGTTAATTCTGCGATAATGACGTGACATATCACTCCATTGAACGGCGATCTCAAAGAGTTATCGGATCAGGTATAGTGAGGAATCGACATTTGAAGAGTTTGCAAATTGATTTGACATCAATAGATTCTGGGTGTTTGACATCTATATAAATCAAACTGTTATGAGAACGTTTAACGCTAGTGTAAATTAAAGATTGCATGTTGTTGAAAATTGAGACTGTTAAGGATCGACATGTATACTTTATGACAAATGCTAGCAGTGTATTTACGTTGGAATGGGAATATGCAGAACGAAAATTAACCAAAGTCAAAGGCAGGCATTCAAAGATCCAGTGGTCAAATCCCAGAGTGGTTATTGAGAGAGAGAAGTTGCAGCTATTCTGGTGACTTGCGGCGAGATATTTCCGTGATTTCTTAGATGAAGGACCGGAGTTATAAAGCCTTGACAGGTGATGTGAAGAGTTTGAGTCCCGAGATATTGATAGTTAGGCTCTGATCTATGCATTGGTGTACCTCAGATTTGGAGCGCTAGCAGGTACATTGAAATTCTTGAGGTATAATTGTAATAGGTAAATGCGTGTTTGAGATTGTTGGTAGGAATTTTAATTGAGATTGCTGAGACAGATTTTATATGTAAAGGGGAAAGGGTGTGTAAACAGATTTAGTATCTAGGCAAGATTGAAATGAAGAAGCAAAGACACGATAAATATTGCAGACAAATGTTATTGGTGATGTTGCGTGAAGGATTTGTTTGAAACAATGTCAAGTTGAAATCATGGGCGCATTGGTTTTATTAACTTTTGATTATATAAAAGTGAGTTGTGAGATTGCCGGTGTATGGGTAAGCTGAAGAGTTTCCGCATGAATTGTTGAAATTAACAGGTATCGAAGTTAAATTGTTGAATATTTGGAAGTGGATGTTTTAGGTGCATGATTGTTGGGAATCCTCGGTATGTGCAGGGTTGGTCCTACATCAATTTTTGGTATCAGAGCTTGGCTCTATTGAAATTGAATAAGTTTGTTTTTCTGAATGAAGTTTAGTAATAGATTACAGCAGTGAGAAAATCCATTCAGAACATGGGTGACAGCATAAGAAAGAGTGAAGACTGCAACAATATAAATCAAGGGAAGCTGTGAGAGAAGAACCAGATGTGTTCTTAAAAGCAGAATAAGGAAAATTCTTAGAAGTGGTAGTGAACCTGAAGAATCCAACAAGAGATTGGATAGAGAGGACAACTGAAGTGTCTTCAAAAGAGAGAGTAAGGGATTGCAGAAGCCTAGAGGGAGAAAAGGTGTTGCTCAGAGAGACAATTCCAGATAGGGAATCGTGCTTACAAAAAGACTGAGTGAGGAGAGCTTGGTGAGGTAAGATTGCAATAAGAAGGACTTACTGTTGCAGAGGCTTGTTGCAGAGGTGTAAGGAGCTCATGGAAAGAGAGGAGCAGAAAATGACTACAGATAGTCATAGCGGAAGTTCACAAGGAAGCCACAGCAAAAGGGAAGATGCCAAAGCAAATGGCATGAGGATGAGTCAAGAAGAGTTTGACCGAGAGAAAGCTGAGATAGATTTCCAGATTGGAATATTGATGAAGATGCTGCAGAAAAGTGTTTGGACCATGAGGAAAAAAGTAAAGTGGCCAAGGCTATGAGAAAGGAGAAATCAGCAAGTGAAGTCAGAGATAGTAGAAGAATTGAGAAATATTGAGCAGATATTGAGTGCTCAAGAGGAATCAGAGAAACTCAGAGAAACAGAAGCATAAATGGAAGTTTCCATTTGTAGACCAGAACAAGGTGAAATGTTGTGTGAAGAGGATAATGAGAGATCAGCTGAAGATCTCAGGGACTATTGGCATAGTTCAGAACAATTTGAAGATATGTTGACAAGGAAAGCAGATGAGACAATGAAGCCTTGTGATTTCGATTCTTATAGTTTGTGTATGTTTGCAGGATATGCAGAGGATGATGGACAATCAATTGAAATTGTCACAACCAAGAATGAAGCTCTTGAGGTAAAGTATGATGAAGAATCCTTTTTAGAGGAAGAAGGTGTTGATCATTTGCAACAGAAGGAGTTCATAGATGAAATCCTGTTTGGTGTAAAACAGTCAGATGAGGTTGATATAGACCAGAAGTTTGAAGACAATTCCATAGTGGGACTACAAAAAGGTAAACCAATGACTTTGTTTAATGGAATTAATGAAAGATGCTTGCAATATGATGATGTAGAAAACAGGTCAACTCAGGAGGATTGCCAAGAAAAGAATGAAGTTGAGAATGGAAATTATAATGATCTGCTGGAAAGATTTCATAAGGAAATAGAATTCTTGGAGAGATTACTCGAGGAACCTAAAGGAGAAACGAAGCTTACAGAACCTGACAAAGGAAAAGGTGTGGAAGACAACAATAATAAATATGATGCTGAAATCAGAGAAATTGAGCAGCGATTATTTGAAGGTGAGATGAAAGATCAGGAGCAGAAAGGAAGTTACATCCTCCGAGGCATGAAGGAGACAGAAATATTAACTCAGCAAGATGAATATGGAAGTAACCAGAAATTTGGAAGGAATGATCAGCTACATGAGAGTGAATTTGAGAAAGGCATCAAATTGCAAAAGTCTAGAATCTGGCGGCAGAATGAAGAACCAGAAATTGGTCTGGTAGTACAAAGAAAGATAAGTGAAGATCGAAGGTACAGATGGAGACTGAAGAAAAGGGTGAAGTGGAAGCTATTGCAACGGAGGTGGAATGGCAAGCTGATGAATAAGTTCAGGAAACTTTGGAAAATTCATATTGATTTGTTGAAGAAAGAAAGACTCAGAGAAATGGGGTCACAGTAAGAAGGATCCGCTGAAGTCCAAAAGAATTATGATGGAGGATTGGTGCTTGAAGCATCAAAAGAAAATAGAAGGTATTGTATTTTGAAAAATGAAGATTGTTGTGAGTTTGCAGGTCACATTGACTTGAGGAAAGACAAACAGTTATTGAAGACTGTTGAAGAAATGACTACGCATAGTCATATGCAGAATAAGGAGGATGGCAAAAGAATTTTTGAATTCAAAGGATACAATGAGTCATTGAAGATCATTGATCTTGAAGAAAGCCAGAATGAAGGAGGATTAAAGATAGATATTGCAGATTGTACAGAACTTTTAAGGGAATTTCCAGATGAGATGGCAGATTTGTGGTATAAGTTGAATCTTTTGATGAGGCAACCAAGTAAAGCATTTGTGTCTATCAAGTTGATTAATGAAGATTTACACACAGGAAAAGGGCAATGTGAAGTCAATTTGAACCAAGAAGAACATATCAGATTAACAGAAGGTAAGGTCAGAAAACTGCAAAATGAAGAAATGATTAAAGTAAGTAAAACAACAGCGAAATATGTGAAAAGGATAGCAGCAGATAATGAAGTATTGCAGCAAAAAGGCAAAAGACTTGAGGAACAAACAACAACAGTAGTAATCAAGGACAGATTATCAAACCAAGTATGGAATCCAGGAGGACACAGGCATGAAATGCATAATCGAGAGATCATGGTTAATTTAAACTTTGGGAGTCTGATGCAGGAGCATTTTGATCCAGCCAGCAATGTGATGGAATGGTCACATGTTGTGGCTAAACAAAGAAAAAATTCATTGACTGTTTGGACGAATTCGATTTTACTGAGGAGGATAAACTTCTCAAATAATTTTGTTATTGTAATAAATGAGAATTGTCTTATTTTAGATTAGTGATAAGATTATTTGTATAGGTGTGTTGAGAAGCTAGGAAATAACAGATTTCTGATATTATTCCTAAAAACAGAAGATTGCGTTAAGAGCGAGAGAATGATGGAGAGCTTTTTTTATATATGGAACAAGTGGAGTTAGATCAAAGAGGGGGGTATTTGTGTGGATCGAGGGATTCTTTTTTTAGAGTGATTTGTTAGAGATACTTTTTGTGTAGTTTTGAGTATAGAGTGAAAGCTCGAATAGGTGTTTTTGTGTCTTGGAGTGGTGTGAGAATTTGGTTTAAATGTGTGAACTGTATTATATGTATAACAAAGATTTTTCTTATGTAAATGGCTTAAGGCGAGATCTGTTCTTTCATATGCCATGAATAAAACTAAGATTGTGCATATCAATGTATGATGAATTTAATGCTGGACGCGTTGTTTTCTTTGTACAAGAGTTGAAGTTGTTACGACTTGAATGTTTATTTAATCTATAATATTTCCGAGTTTATTGAAAAACTGGCACTATCGAATTGTATGAATTGGGGAATTCGTGAACACAAAGAATATGTGAAATAAAGCTTTATTGGAGCCTTGTAGCTGAGATTAAAGTTATATTGAGTTATTGAGTCCAATAACTATTGGGTCGAATTGGGTGTAATTATTATCACATCGCAACAGAGATCTATTCAAATTCATTGGGTGTAACAGTAAATAGGACCCGAAATGATACAAGTCTGATTTAAAGTGAATTGGGGTGAATGATATCACCAAGATCTCAGAAGAGAACGTTGAAACATAGCCATCACAAATTTCTGTTAGACTTCGTATCGAGTTACGGAAAGCTGTCAACAGGTCGACAATGACACTAATTATAGTGAATGTAGTCCCCGCTTGAGATCATCTCGGCGTGCATTGGAGGGTGGAGCAATTTAGAGTTGTGTAAGTTGTATAGTTATCATCGGAGTGGAAGAGATTGTATATCACACCATATCGCCATAAAGACGAAAGCGAAGGTTATAAATCAGTTTTACATTGAGTCGGTTCCAGAGTTATCGCATCGGCGATGTTAATTCTGTGATAATCACGTGACATATCACTCTAGTGAACGGCGATCTCAAAGAGTTATCGCATCAGGTATAGTGAGGAATCGACATTTGAAGAGTTTGGAAATTGAGTCGACATCAATAGATTCTAGGTGTTTGACATCTGTATAAATCAAACTGTTATGAGAACGTTTAATGCTAGTGTAAATGAAAGATTGCATGTTGTTGAAAATTGAGACTGTTAAGGATCAACATGTAGACCTTATGACAAGCGCCAACAGTGTATTTATGTTGGAATGGGAATATGCAGAACAAAAATTAACCAAAGTCAAAGGCAGGCATTCAAAGATCCAGTGGTCGAATCCTAGAGTGGTTATTGAGAGAGAGAAGTTGCAGTTGTTCTGGTGACTTGTGGTGAGATATTTCCGTGATTTCTTAGATGAAGGACTGGAGTTATAAAGCCTTGACAGGTGATGTGAAGAGTTCGAGTCCCGAGATCTTAATAGTTAGGCTCCGATCTATGCATCGGTGTACCTCAGATCTGGAGCGCTAGCAGGTACATTGAAGTGCTTGAGGTATAATTGTAATAGGTAAATGCGTGTTTGAGATTGTTGGTATGACTTTTAATTGAGATTGCTGAGACAGATTTTATACGTAAAGGGGAAAGGGCGCGTAAACAGATTTAGTATCTAGGCAAGATTGAAATGAAGAAGCAAAGACATGATAAATATTGCAGACAAATGTTATTGGTGATGTTGCGTGAAGGATTTGTTTGAAACAATGTCAATTTGAAATCATGGGCGCATTGGTTTTATTAACTTTTGATTATATAAAAGTGAGTTGTGAGATTTCTGGTGTATGGGTAAGTTGAAGAGTTTCCGCATGAATTGTTGAAATTAACAGATATCGAAATTAAATTGTTCAATATTTGGAAGTGGATGTTTTAGGTGCATGATTGTTGGGAATCCTGGGTATGTGTAGGGTTGGTCCTGCATCATCCCCTCTTCTCATGGATTCGACCCCTGAGGTTAGTATGGGTGGTTGGAAGCCTATATTATGTATTTTCCTAGTCATTTTTAGGGGTTGGATTCAGTGGGATTGCTAAGGCTTTGATAGACATCATTTTGTATCAGTTTTGTACGAGATTAATGAAAAGTTGCAGCTATTTCTTTGGGATTCATGTGGTATGATGTTTAGTTCAGTTTTCTCTATTGTGATAATCTGTTATAATGTTTTTTTTACTTCATCAATCATTTCATTTATTTTAAGTGGATGTTTTCAAGTCGATAGGCAGAACCCATAACGTTTATGCTCTGTTTTGGGGAAATATTCATAGTCTATGTTTTCTTCAGTTTAGGAAGAATCCATGTTGCTTACATGCTCTTCCTAGCTCCTCACATTTCTTTTCACCTCATCCGTCAAACCCTAAGGTTCTGATCGTTGTGCCTACCTTGCCCCATCGAACAACCTACAATTTCGACCCAATTTCCTTGCCCTAATTATTTGGCTCCTCCTGATCCAGCAAAACGATTCAAAATCAAATCAAAGCTTTTGCTACTATACCTAGCCTAATATCAGTTTCTAGATCCAGTCAATTTGGCTGAGATCCTTACAGAGAGAGCCCTCACCTAGACTAGTAGGGCTAGCTACTTGGCTAAGCATGGTTTTTGGTTACCCTGGCATTGCCTTTATTCAGCCTATGTTTCAATCCATGTGATAACAGAAATAATAGAGGACTAATAATCAGTTGGTGCAAAGAATACCCTAGTTCTACTCTAGTTAACTGAAGATTCCCTCATGAGAAACTCATGCATGTCAATTCTGAGAAAGACCCAGTTGAGACTAGAGTGCAAGGATAGTGTACTATCAATTGTATTATTTACTGGAGTGTAAATATCATGCATGCATCAAATATTGAACCTATGTTTGGATTGCAAAGTTTTGGAAGAATGAATTCCCTTTAGATATGGCTTATTAATCCTAGGATTTACATAAGAGATTAGGAGCTTGGAGAGCTATAGAATTGGCTATGTGTTAGACAAGAGCTAGCTTGTGAGCTGAGACAGTTGAGCATACTTGTGCAGAATTTTTCTAGTGAGAACAAGCTTTGTATCTTCACTCATATTTCTTATATATGAAATACAGATAGTTGGGTTTTGAACAATGGATTTCCCGAGATACATCTTGTGTTATATGCCATTGATTTATCTTCTTCTTGTTCATATTATTTTCATCAATCTATTGGCTTCTATTGGTTGAAAGTAGAAGTATATTCTTGTCATATGCTTTAATACACTGCATGAGCTTGTGAATCTATAGGATTTTCTATATATTCAGTATCCTGGTGATTTTTCCTTAGTACCATGCAAGCATAGCCCCACCTCTAGTGGGCCTATTCAGCACACCGGCAGGTTTTCTCGTACTTCCTATTACTACCCTTTTATTATTCTATATCACTTGAAATATTTTAAAATAACATACACTGCTCATTGGGAAATTTTAGAGTGTAAGGAAGATAGGTGATATGAGAATATGTTATATTTTTAAAGCACATAATTAATTTATTTAGTCCATTGGAAATATCATCCACAATAATCCTAAATATTAGCTATTCAATGTACAATAAACATCTCAGATAATGACTAAAAGGTTCCTCGAGTTTATCATGCTAGGGTTCTCATGAAATTCCATTAGGGTTTTACAAGAGTGGTCCAACGGAGGAGGCTTTTCAACAATACCTTCTAAGAGAAACTTGAAAATATTTCTTGGATAGTAGCTTTTTCAAGTGACTAGTCCAAGATTAGAGTTTGGGCTTATGAAGGGAAAGTGTAATGAAAAATCCCCATAACTTAACCAATGGATGATCACAACCAAGTGACATGAAGAAACACTATCTAATCATCAATCAAAGTCACTTTACAAAATGTGAGGAATTAAGAGTGAATTTCTTCTGACAAGGCTTACCATAATAGTGCATAATGATAGAAATTTAAATAATTGTATCTTAGGGTGTTGTGGTTTCAAGAGTGTTTTTGTAACAATTTTATCTTATATGGAATTTCATTTATTGCTTCTATACTACCCTACCCTAATTTAGAGAGAGGAAGATCTCCTTCAAGTGTAGGAGGACTTATAGTGCAACCACATGCATTAAACAATACTAAATATACTCACACTTGGGTTCAAAAAGTAATATTTAACACATACAAGAGTACGAGAAACCAATTTATTTAATTGATATAGTAGCAAGAGCTATAGAATGATGTGGGAAAGAGGTGTGTTAATGATGTTTTGAAACCATGATTCAATGGTATCCACATATTCATGATTCTCCAACTCTTACAAGTCTTCCACAGCTTGATAATCACTCTCTTGGAGCCATAGGGGATCAGGTGAAAGACATGAAATAAACTCAATCTCATGCTCCAGTGTTTGTTCCTTACATTATCAAGGATGGTTAAGAGCAATTATAAGGTTTTCTTCTTGTTGAGCTTCAACAACAGTTTTAAAACAAGTTCCAACCACATATTGCTCCTCTAGTGCTTTATGGATTGAAGTTTCTTCCCATGGTAAATGCTTTGTTGCAATAAGGGAAGTTTCCAAACATAATCCCCTCCCCGGTCTGGAAGATATGACATTACATTCAATAGGGGAGTGAGTAGGAAGAGGAGATGTTTTAGCTTGTTGTGCAACCTTATTGTTAGGATTATGGTTAGGGTTTTGTTGCACAAATAGTTGGGACCATATAAGAAGATGACTTGGTATTACATTGGATGGGAATTGAAACTGTTTAGTCAATTTAGTGTCCTAAATTGCTTGCATAAATTATGAATTGAGGTTTGTAAGCTAATAAAGTGTAGTGCACTATATGTGCTTAGCTAACCCTTCTTACTTCATTGTTTTGTATTTTTATATTTTTTGTGGGTTTCTGTTCTTTGATCCCTAATGATGTACAATCTGAACTATGAGAAACTGAATCTAAACTTCCTAATGGTGAACCAAGATTTTAAACTAGTCAAAAGCTGATTTAAAGAAAGGAAAAATAAAGCATCTGTCCTATCTTTTAATTAATCCTAAGTCATGAATCTAATTCTTAAAATTAAAGGTGAAGTTGTAATGCATGTTGAAATAAATACAGAGAATGAAATCAACTAAAGTACTTCTAATTACTTTAACCTTCAATTTTGAAAGATAACCTTCTTGACATGGAATACAAGCAACTTTTTGTACTTTATGATCTAGAGAACTAAATGAAGCATGCAAAATGTAATTGATTGATTTCAACCATTCTGTGAAGTGAATGTTTAACCATTTAGTTTAGGATGAGTATCAACTTGAAATGGTGATAAAAAGCATTCATTAATGTAGATTATTGACAATCTAAACTAGAAAATAAATAACAAAATAGTGAGTAAGCTAGTCAACCGTGCATTCTCATTACTTCAACCTTAATCTGTTTAGAAACAAAATCGTTTCCTTTCATGAAATGTGTTGGAGGAACAAGACTACACAAGTAAGTTTTAACACTATGATATTGATCAAAACTAAAAGAAATCAACCTAAGTTAGAAATACTGCTAAAAGAAAATGGTGAAATTAAAACTAAACAGAAAACGAATGGAAAGAAAACCTCCTTCAATGCAGGGGCCCTCTACAACTGACTGGGTTGAGCTGCTAACTAATTCAAAATGCCCTCATAAATGATCATTTGTCAACACGTGACTTTATATTATAGAAAGGAATGAATTCCAAAAATACAAGGCTGAAAATTTGAACTTTAATACATAAAATTCTTCGAACCTTCCTCGGTTCTGTACAATTAGTATTTAAAAGGAAATAATCATAACGTTTTTTGAAGAAAACTAGCTATAGGTGGCCTATAGGTATTACAACAGGACTGTGTAAATGTCTAATTAGCTACAATTGACTTAAATTGTGATATGTTTGCAACAGAACCGTTAACACAGGTGGCTGATCTGAGTTAATGTTGCAACAGAACTAGATTTATTTATTAACCATGAAAGAGAAGATGAAGAGTCCTATTGCTTCTATGTATCATATGATTGAATCCACCTTTGACTACGATCTTGAGCTTGCTTTATTATCGATATGTACTGAGTGACTAGGATAGAATCCATGTGGAGACGATTCTAGAGATGACCATGTGGTCAAATTCTTCATTTGACACCTGGAACCTGCCAGACCATGGAAGTAGCTATAGAATACACAGTTATCTACATAATAGGTTGTGTTCTGTAGTTAATTTGAAAAAATTTATTCAAATAGAAAAAACATAAAAATATAAAATGTCAATCATTTAATGCCCTCCTTGAGACAAAACCTATCATTTATCATTTATGGGGATCTATAATCTTATGGAAAAGCAAGGGAAAGAAGTGAGAAACGTTGTCAAGGAGAAAGTAGTTCTGAGGTTCAACATACCCCCATTGCAAAATCATTGCATGTCCTCATGCAATTTTCCAAAAATGTGAATTCTTCTTTCTTATTGCATTTTCTCAGACACTTCTGCTAGTACATCTAATCTTCTTCTTTTGCTCTTCTTTGAAGTGAATACCATTCTGGATTTCTTCATAAGAAGCCTGTATTTAAGGTTGATGACTGTTCTGTTTATGCTTCTATTCTTCCTCTTCAATTTTCTATTCTTCTTATACCACAACCCTAGATGCAATATTGTATTATCATGAATAGCCTTATCCAATTTACTTTGTTCCCTCAAGGTTTCATTTTCCATCTTGATATGTCCGTTCAATATCACTAACTCATAGATTTCTTGTTTGAGAGAGTCAATTAGAGGTTCTTGTGGATTCATAGAGGGTTCTAAATTGACAGAGGATTTTGGATCCATTGAGGCACTTTTCTTCTCCGGTGACTCTATATAGTCATATATTTGTTGATGTACTGGGTCTATGCCTAGAGATCTTCCGCTAAGGCTGCCTTCGAAATATTGTTCAGGAGAATTTTGAGGACTGTGTGAAAATGGAACATTATCAGGAGATGGTATTGGGGTTTCTTCTTCTAAATTTATGAACTTTGTCCCCTTTGATGATATCTTCTTTACCATACCTCGGAGTCTAGAGCTCCTTCTAAGTTGTAGAGGGCTTACGTTCTCCTCCTTTGTAACTTTTTTCTCCTTTCTTATCTTTTATTTTCTCTTGATTTTTTTCCTAATCTCTGTTCTTCAGAGATTAATTTTTCATCATCTTGTTGTAATGAAGATTCAGGTTTGTTTCCTGTAGTTTCACCAGCTTTCTTTTTCATCTTCCCTTTTTGCTTGATTTTCTCCCTGATCTCTGTCAATTTTTCAAAGACTAGCTCTTCATCATTTTTCTGCGTTGAGGAATCAGGTTTTCTTTGAATGGTTATACTGATATTCTTTCTCCTACTCCTTTGACATTACCCTCTTTAGGTGACTTTGGTGCCTCTTGGAAATAATTTCTTATCAGGAAATTTTCCCAATTATCTCCTATTCTTTTCAAATGGAACTCAACCAGTATCTTTACCAACCCATGATGGTACATGGTTGTGTCTATGAATTCTATTTTATTCTGTACGTTTGAAGCCATCCTTCTTAAATTGTTTAGCAGGAAGAAACGGAGATTGATTTCTCCATTTTCTAGAAAATTCATCAATAAACGTATATGGTAGACATACATGCACCCGAATCTCCCCTCACAGGTAATGAATTTCTATAATATCAAAAGCATGCTTCTCCATTTACTTTTAAGTTCTGAAATAGGAATTCCTTTTCTAAACATAGAGACATCCTTACCTGGGTTCCTCAGGATTACTTTCCATGATTCACTATGGAATTCCTTGTTTTTGAACCATCTTTCACCATGTCTTGGTAGTTCTATAACCTTTGTTATGTAGGATTCTATTACTACAAACTTAATGTCTCCAATTTCTACTTCAATACCATCAAATGATCTAGAAAAAGATTTTGTGATCTCTTTGTCGAAGCCATCAAATTTTTCAATGAAGTTGAGCCATCCAGCCTTCTGCAACATTTCCTTGAGTTGTGGGTATCCTTCCATACATTTTGCTCCTACTAGCTCTGTGCTAACAATGAGTCCCATGGATTCTGTTTTGCAAAATTTCTTAACCTTCATAATTACTCTCATGTTCTATGAAATAGATTGACTGTGAGTATGGCGAAATAGAACTACAGGTTTGCGTGGAATAAGTAGATGGTGAGGGTTTGGAGAGATGTGGATAAGTTGGTCACATCATGGCCATGACCATTAATAGATGGATTTATTAGGGACCATTTAGGTATAGAGTATGGAGAGTGTAGCGAAGATGTGGTATGATGAAGTGGCAGTCAAATCAAATGATGACTCGTTAAGGAGACATATGATTATTCATATTATACATGCCTTATGTTTTTAACTTGTTGTTTGAAATAAATTTGCATTTTATGCTTAGAACTTAAGCTTCTGCTTGATAACTCTTTTGTGGTTGACCCGTAGGTACCTTTTAGCATGTTTGGTCTCCAAAACATGATTCTTTAATTTCCTGCATTCATGATTTATTTGTGAGTTGTACAATTGTGCCAAAGCTGATAAGTATGTTATAGCTACAAAATCATATTAGCTGCAGAATGGAATCAGCTACAGAATGTGAAAAGAAGGAAAAGTGATGTATGGCTATGGAATATGAGTGTAAAAATGAAATGGAAATGGGTTATGACAGTGAGATGGAATGAGATGTAAAATAAAATGGGAAATAGGGTGAGATGGAGTAAAACTATAAAAATAAAATGTAAATGAAATATGATAGTGAGATGAAATGGAACGGAAAAATAAAATGAAAACAAAATGAGACTATGAATTTGTAGATTCTAAACTGCAAATGAATGTATCTTTTTGTCACTACTTATTACAGAAAGGAAATGGAAAATATAGGATGTCAGAAATCTCTTATTTTCACCCTGTATTTTCTGTATAAGTATGCCAATCAATGATTGGTTTTCAAACTCATACAATTTTTTTTTTA
>APFE031736830.1:94561-113665 GCA_000404065.3 Pinus taeda
GAGAAGAAGAATTCTTCTTCATTAGCTTCATTTCAGAGTTATTTTGGAAAATATTAATGAACTCCTCTCTTGAGATTGGCTTCTAATATATCTCCAACCAATGAACATTCAAAAGAAGAGGTATTTTTCTTCCATCTATTGTCCTTATCCTTACTAATCTCTTATTAAAGACTTCTTCAATCTCATATGGCCCAAGCCAATGAGTTTGAAACTTCCCTTAAAAATCTTTGAATTTTGAATCGAAAAAAAGTGCCCAATCTCCTACTTGAAACTTCTTCTCCTTGATATATTTATCATGTCATTTAGCCCATTGTTGTTGGACTCTACTGGTTCTTTGAACTGCATCTTGCCTGATTTCATCAAGCTCATTGAGTTGCTCCAATCTATGTTTCTGTGCCTCTCATTAATCCAGTCCCAATTGGACTGCCATCTTGAAGTTTTTGATTTGAAACTCTATAGGGAACATGACTTGTTTCCCATAAACAAGTTCATAGGGTGTGTGTCTCGTTGTGTTCCTCCATGTAGTTCTATAAGCCCATAAGGCTTCAGGAAGCCTTTCTGCTCAATCTCTTCTATGTAAATGCATAGTCTTAGTGATAATTCCTTCAATCATCTTATTTGTAGATTCAAATTAACCATTTGCTTGTGGATGATAGGGGGTAGATTTCCTATGTTTGATCTTGTAATCTTCCACAAGACCCTTCACCATTTTAGATGTAAACTAAGATCCCTAATCTGTCACAATTTATCTTGGAACACCAAAACGAGTGAAGATGTCCTCAAAAACAAAATTAACTAAATATTTTTCATTAGAAAAAGGTAATGCTTTGGCCTCTACCCATTTAGTGACATAATCAGTGCATACCAATATATACTTAATTTTCTTAGATGGGAAATTAAATGGTCAAACGAAATCCAAAGACCAATTTTTCAAAAGGTTCAATGAGTACCTAAACTTGTAGTGGCATTTCATTTGAAGGAGTAGGTTTTCCTACCCTTTGGCAACTCTCACACCTCTTGACATATTCTTTGGAATCTTTGAATACGGATGGCCAATAATATCCTAATAAAAGGATTTTATAGGCTATCCTCTTGTCAGCAAAGTGTCCACCACATGGTTCATCATGACATGCCTTAAGAATCTCAGGCATTTCATCTTCCCTAACACATCTTCTAATCATGAGATCTAGACCTGTTTTATACAATTCATTAGTGATCCATGAGTATCTTGCACTTATTTGAATGATTTTTATTTTATTTCTAGGAAACAAATGTGAAGGAAATTTCCCTGTGACTAAGTAATTGGCAATATTTGCAAACCAAGGGATCTGAGTAGTCACTGCAAAAAGATATTCATCAGGAAACTTATCTTCAACCAGAGTGTCATATTTGATATTTTGAATTGTTGACAAGAAATTAGAAACTGTGTTTTGTTTTCCAGGTCTATCTAGCATAGTAATATTGAATTCTCACAAGAGTAATAACCATCTTGTAACTCTGCCATTAGTAATAGGTTTATTCATTAAGTATCTAATTGCAGAGTGATTTGTATGAACAAAGGTTTCATAGACTGTTATATAATGTCTGAACTTATTGATGGCATGAACAACAACTAAAAATTCCTTTTCAGTGACATTATAATTTAACTTGGTGGGAGTCAAATTCTTACTTGTATAGTAGATGGCATACGGAATCAAATCTTTTTGTCCTAATACAGCTCCCAGAGTTGTATTTGAAGCATCTATTGAAATGTGAAAAGGTAGTTTCCAATTTGGACCTCTCAAGATGGGTGCTTCAGAAATTCTTGCTTTTAAAGTCTCAAATGCTAACTGGCAATCGGGATTCCAATTGAATTCACAATCCTTGGTGAGTAATTTGAAGATTGGGGATGCTATTTTAGTGAAATTTTCTATAAATCTTCTCTAGTATCCTGTAAATCCTAGAAAACTTATAACATCCTTTTGAAAATTTGTAATTGATAATTTAGAGATGACTTCAACTTTAGATTTATCAACTTTAATTCCATCTCCTAAAATGTGATGTCCTAAAAAACTCCCTTCTGTAAACATCATAAAACATTTTTCATGGCTTAGTGAAAGGTTTGCTTCCTTACATCTTTTAAGAACTTTTTCCAAATTTTCTAAAGCTTATTCAAATGTATTCCCATAGAGTGTAAAGTCATCCATATATACCTCTACACAATCATGCATTAGATCAGAAAAAATTCCTAGTACTAACCTTTGGAATGTTGTAGGTGCATAATCCAAAAGGAAGTACTCAGTAGGCATATGTTCCCCATGGACAAGTAAATGTGGTTTTATCTTCATCTTCAGGTGCCACCTGAATCTGATTATAACCACTAAAACTATCCAAGAATGAGAAATACTTCTTACCTGCTAATGTATCTAACACTTGATCTATAAAGGGCAAAGGAAAATTGATCTTTGAGAGTAGGTTTATTCAATTCTCAATAATCAATGCATACCCTCCGTTTACCATTATTTTTAGGCACAATTACTAAAGGGGAAACCCATTGGCTGTCTGAAATTGGGTAAATGAATTTTACACTCAATAGTTTTTGTAGCTCTTCTTTCACAATTTCCCTAAGATTTGGATTCATCCTTCTTTGAGGTTGTCTGATAGGTTTACAATTTTCCTCAATGTAGATGTGATGTATACAAGTCTTAGGACTAACTCCTTTCATGTCAATATATTCCTGTGCATATGTAGAAAAATGTTTTTGTAATGTTTTGATTAGCTTTTCCCGTTGTAATTTCTCCAAGTTATTGTTTATGTTCAATGTTCTCCCTGGAAAGATTTCAATTGTAGAGCTACCAAATTATTCAATAGAATAAAAAGACATCTGCCTAGATGACAAATATTCAATATTGGATTTTTCTTCGAATTGATCATGTTCATATTCTGAAGATGATTCAAAATTTTCTATTGTATTCAATATTTCACTATCTTCACTAATATCTGAAATAGCAAAGAGAGGCTAAATGTCATTTTCATCATCAATACATTCTTTGTCATCTATTTTTGTGATTGTTCTTGCTAGAGTATACAGAGTGAAGTTTTTTGTTGAATTCCCATAAGAAATATACATGTCACCAGATCTACAGCTAATCAAAGCATCAGTTGTGGCCAGCCAAGGTCTTCCTAATATAAGTGGATGTCCTCCTAGATTGTTCTTGGGGGTTAAGATCATAAAATCAACAAGATATTCCCAAGAATATAAGGACACTAAAGTATCTTCTAACACACCATCTGGTTTGATTACAGATCTATCTGTTAATTGCAATAATGTAGGTGTATAAAGAAGATTACGAAGCTTGAGTTGTTCCATGGTTTGTTTGCACATGATGTTTATAGCTGCTCCTAAATCAATCAATGTATTCGAAATTTCAAATCCATTGATATGTGTTTTCACAATTGGATTTCCTAGATCTACATATTTTTGTATGGAAATTTTTCCCATCATTATGTCTGCTATTTTTCCTACCAGGTGAATTCTTTTTGTTTCTTTTTCTTTTCTTCCTAGTTTCTTTATGCTCAACTCCTTTATTGTTTTAGCTAGGATTGGAATCTCCTTAATGGCTTGTAACAAAGGGATTTTGATACAAACATTTTTCAATTCATCTAGAAAATCATAATTAAGCAACATAATCTGCTTTTCTACCCCTTAATCCACCTATAGTCTTTCATGAGAAGGAGGTATAGAAGTAGATATTGGTTTCTCAATGATAGGAGTTGAGTTCATTGGTTCTTTCTGTTTTTCATTTTCAGTATTTTGGTTTTGGAGAGATGTTCCTTCAAAACATTTATTGGGTTGTAGAGAATCTTCCTCAGAATTGTCTTGTTCTTGAATAACTACACAAGGCTTTTTCTTTTCTAATATCCTACCAGATCTTAGTTGAACATCATTGAGATCTAGAGGAGTGATCATATAAGTTGGAAATTGTTTTCCTTCCACCATGTAAGGATTCTGAGGATTTTTATTGTTGGAGTTTGGTAATGGTTGGGCAGGTAACTGATTTGGTCTTTGTTGAGATGGTAGTAATAGTTGAGGATTCTGGTTTTGAAGTTGAGGTTGTTGGTTTTGTTGTGGAATTTGTTTTGGAAATGGTAGTGAAAGTTGAGGGTTCTGATTTTGAAGTTGTGGTCGTTGTTTTTATTGTGGAATTTATGGGGGAGAATAATTCTGATATGATGGAGGATATTGATAATATTGAGAAAATCTTCCATAGGGACTTTATATTCCTTGAGCCCAAGGTTGATATTGAGATTGAGGTTGAGGCCAAGTTTGTTGCCAAGAATTTAAATTTGGTGGGGGTTAAAGATACATTTGATTGTTAAATCCTCGATTTTGTGGCCCCTACCAAGGTCTTCTAGAGACAAAGCAAAGAGATTCTGTTGAATTTGGAATTGTTTCTTCTTGAAAAACAACCTTAAGACATGGAATTGAAGGACAACCTTTGGTCTCATGGTTTTATGAACAAATTACACAAGTCTCTATGATTTTTTCATCCAAAGGGTATTCTCTTAAAATGTTTTTTTTTTTTTTTTTTTTTTTTTTTTTTTTTTTTTTTTTTTTTTTCTGCTATTTGGGGACAGAAAATAGCTAAAGCATTAGCCTTAGTTTTCTGCTTGTTTTGTAACTTAAGGGTGTCTATTTTCTCACTAAGGCTCCCTAGATTATCTGTTTTGAATTCATTAAGCATATTCCCAATTTCCGCCCTACTCACTGATCCAGTTACAGATTTATTTACTCTAACAAGAGAAGGATCTCTTGGACCTTTCCCAGTTTTAGATTTCCATCTTGAGAGATGAACACATAATTCTCCTATGTCACTTAATGGGAGTTGAGAGATATCTCCCTTCCCCATCATGCTAAGGATATATATCCACTCATCTCTAATGGATTTTAATAGAAGATATTTTAAGGTATATTCATCTAAATTATCAATCTTTTCTCTTTTCAAGTCATAGTTGAATCTCTCAATTAAATACTCTAAATTTTCATCCTCTCTTTGCATCATTTTGAACAATTCATCCTTGTGATTGGTAGGAATGCAATAATCCAAATACCTATCCAAAAACAATTTCTTCATGTTCTAATGGACTGGATGACCAACCCCATGAACCACTTCAAAGAAACTCCTTTCAGCATTGAAGGAAACAAATTAATTTTTTGAGAGTCTTCTAAGTAATCATAGGTTATACACAAAACTTCAAACTCAAATAAAAATGTTTTAGGATCCTCACTCTTTAACCCATGGAAATTTGGGAGGACAGAAGGTGAGATATTTTTCAGTGTGGCATTTGTTTCTTCATCAATTATAGGGAATTCAAAATAATTATCTATTTCCCTATTTCCTCTCCCTCCTCCATTATTTCCTCTACCTCTTCCTCTACCCCCTCCTCCAAATAGTGTGAATTCTCCATCCTCTCCTTCTTTTGCCATTATAGTTTCTTCAGAGTCAGTATAAGATTCAACCTGAAAGGTTAATTTCTCTTCCTCTGGTTCCTCTATTAATTGTATGTGGGAGAGAGGTTCTAGTTCTTCTTCCTCACTAGGTATTCTTAATTCTTAAACTAAAATGTGCTCTCTTGTGGAGGTGAAAAAGGCTACTCCTTCTATTGGAGATCTAAGATTTTCCTCCTCTAGCACTGCCTCAGTCGATGAAGTAGGAGATTCTCTTTATTGAATTTCTAACCTTAGAACTTCAGGAGTTCTATGGCTAGGAGTATGAGCTTGAGATGGAGGTATATCTCTTCTTATTCTTGGTGGAGTAGGTGGTGTTGTAGGAATTGAACTCCTGCCTCTAGCTATAGATCTACCCCTAGAGTCTCTTTATTTATGCATATCATTTAGTTTTTTTGAATGTAAGAGATAAGGTTACCTAATTACACTTCCCTCGACAACAACGCCAAAATGTTTAGTCAATTTAGTGTCCTAAATTACTTGCATAAATGATCAACTAAGGTTTGTAAACTAAGGAAGTGTAGTGCACTATATGTGCTTAGTTAACCCTTCTTACTTCGTTGTTTTGTATTTTTATATTATTTTGGGGGTTTCTGTTCTTTGATTCCTAATGATGTACTACCTAAACTATGAGAAACTAAATCTAAACTTCCCAATGGTGAACCAAGAGCTGAAACTAGTCAAAATTTAATTTAAATAGAGGAAAAATAGAGCATTTGTCCTATCTGGTCATTAATCCTATGTCATGAATCTAATTCTTAAAATTAAAGGTGAAGTTGTAGTGCATGTTGAAATAAATACAAATAATGAAATCGACTAAAGTACTTCTAGTTACTTTAACCTTCAATTTTCAAAGATAACCTTCTTGAGATGGAATACAAGCAACTTGTTGTACTTTATGATCTAGAGAACTAAATGAAACATGCAAAAGGTAACTGATTGATTTCAACCATTGTGTGAAGTGAATGTTTAACCATTTAGTTTAGGATGAGAATCAACTTGAAATGGTGATGAAAAACGTTCCTTAATGCAGTGTATTGACAATCTGAACTGGAAATTAAATAACAAAACAATGAGTAAGCTAGTCAACAATGTGTTTTCATTACTTCAACCTTACTCTGTTTAGAAACAAAATCGCTTACTTTCATGAAATGTGTTGGAAGAACAATATTTCACAATTGAGTTTTAACATTATCCTATTCATCAAAACTAAAAGAAACCAACCTAAGTTAGAAATACTGCTAAAAGCAAATGGTGAAATTAAAACTAAATCGAAAATGAATGGAAAGAAAACCTCCTTCAGTGCAGGGGCCCTTTGCAACTGACTGGGTTGAGCTGCTAACTATTTGAAAATACTTTCTTAAATGATGATTGGAGAACGCATGATTTTATATTATAGAAAGGAATGAAGTCAAAAAATACATAGCTAAAAGTCTAAACTTTAATACATAAAATTCTTTGAATCTCCCTTGGTTCTGTACAACCAGTATTTAGAAGGAAATAATCATAAATGTCTTTGAGGAAAACTAGCTACGAGTGGCTTATATGTATTACAACAAGACTGCGTAAACGTCTGATCAGCTGCAGGTGACTTAAATTTGAGCGAGATGTTTGTAACAGAATCATTAACACAGGTGGCTGATCCGAGTTAATGCTGCAACATAACTGTTAGATTTATTAATTAACCATGAAATAGCAGACGAAGGGTCTTATTGCTCCTGGGTATCATATATTTGACTCCACCTTTGACTATGATCTTGAGCTTGCTTTCTTATCGATATGCACTGAGTGACTAGGATAGAATCCATGTGGAGATGATTCTAGAGATGCCCATGTGGACGGATTCTTCATTTGACACCTGCAACCTGGCAGACCATGGAAGTATCTACGAAATACAAAGTTAGCTGCAGAATAGGCTATATTCTATAGCTAATTTGTAAAAAATTATTCAAATATCAAAAACATAAAAATATAACATGTCAATCATTTAATTCCCTCCTTTAGACACAACTTGTCATTTATCATTGATGGGGATCTGTAATCTTATGGAAAATAAAGGGAAAGAAGTGAGAAAAGCTATCAAGGAGAGGGTAATTATGAGGTTCAACAAAAACTATTGCGGCTCAAGTAATGGAGTTTGCAGAGGGAATCTCCTTAGAGTGGAGGCTCCAATGCATCTTTGAGGTTGTGAGAATATCACACTTGAGAGAGAGGGCCACTTTTGCCATAGCATAGTGTATTGAATGGGAGGAGGGCTATAAGTTTTCCATGGAACTATAGCGTTATAGATCTATTTGAGGAACTTGTTGAGGACAATAAATGTTAGTCCAAGTACTAAATGATGTCATGTTCTGAGATATACCTAGCGATTGATTTGTTTCCTTACTTGACTCGTTAAATACTTGTTTTAACCCTAACAGTGGTGGGAAATAATTTTCCAAGTAATCCTCCTTTCACTACTTTTGCTCTTCCTGCAAATCTTCCAATTGTGAATTTATAGAGGCTACAATAGCTCCTATTCTTGTATTAGATTTCAAAAATTAAGAGAACATTCCTCTAGAATTCTTACGTATTGGAGATTCCTCTTGAATACCTAATGCATAATTCATAAACATCATCATACAGTAGCTGAAAAAACATCACCTATTCCCATCATATTTAAGAGTTCTAAAAATTCATCTTTGATTCCTTTGAGTAGGACTATTTTCAAGGTTTATTTTTCTAACTTTTTATGTTTGATTTTTTAAGGTTGTATCAAAATCACTCCACATAGCTCTCCAAAATTTCATATTCCCCTTATATCATTCCAAAAGTATCTTCACTATCTTGGTAGTAATTAAGACACTTTGTTCAACATACTGTGTTCCTCAATGCTTTATATTTGATAACAATATTAAAGATTAGCACACCAAACCAATTGATGAAAGTAGATCCAAACCTATACAAGAAAATGAAAAATAGAAATGGGGCAACAAGCTTAGGTTGTGGGCCCAACCAACTAGCTCATGCCTCCTGTAAAAGATTCAAATCACAAAATAATCCAATATAAAATAATATAAGTAGAACCTAGTACAAGCTTTTCATTGGATCAATATGCAATCCTTACAATATATGGAGAGAGATCAAACCCAACAACCTATAGAGGGTGATTTTGGATCTATTACAACAATATAACTTTACATCAGAATCATTGTTTTACACAGGGCCATGACTTTGCTTTTATAAATATTTACAAGAAAAACTTGGCTCTAGACAAGAAAATCCATTACAGATAATTTGAACAGTCAAATAAATGAAAATTTCCATCAATGGAGCTCCAATGCAACCATTATCTAGTCAAGGAAATACCTTTTCTACAAATCTGGGCATGATCCTAAAATTATGGAAAATTGAATTTTTTACAAATATTCCTAAAATAACCCTTTGTATCTCCTAAACCATGAATACTTTTGGAAATCAGCTTGCATCCTACTCAATTTCCTATACTGGGAAAAAAAACCATGTTTCGGAATTTTTATATTTACCTTCATTTACACATAAATCGAGGAGGATGTTGGCAATTTGCAAATTTCTGCAATTTTGGGTTGAAACATTAATTTTCTTCCAAAAATCCATCCATACAGCCTGAGTGTGTTTTGACTGATGTGGGAGCATTAAAGCATCATTATGAACACAATCCATGTCTTGGTTTTCTCATGGAAGTGTGCCCATTAGAGGAAATTTTACCCTAAAAGTGCCCTTGAATTTTTAATGTAATTTCCATGTCATAATATGTAAACGAATCAAAATTATTTTAATTTAAAAAGAGGTACATTAAAATATTTTGGAGGAAAAAGAAAAAGAAAAAAAATTAATTATATTTTTGGCTTATCTCCTTATATGTTTACTCAAAATTCAAGTGTAGACACTCATTGGATGTGGAATTAAATTTTGCATCCAACTAGCACCCATCATGAATACTTTTCAGAAGACCCACATTGTTAAAAATAGACGATACATTAAAAAATCATGTTGAACACGCTTTTTTATTGTATCTTCAATTTTTATCAATGTGGGTATCCTCAAAAGTATGCATGATGCATACTTGTTGGATGAAAAATTTAATTTCCCATCAAATGAGTGTCTAGACTTGAAATTTGAGTAAACTTATAAGGATATAAGCTAAAAATACAAATAAAAAAAGTAGCTTTTCTTCTTTTCCCTCCAAAATTCAAAACTCTTATTTCATTATTTTAACTATTATTTATTATTTTTCTTTATGAGGCCAGTTTTAGGCTGAAATTTCCTCTAATTGGCAATATGCCGAACCCAAATTACTGTAGGAATTGTACTTGGTGTAGGAATAGGTTAGAAAAATATAAGTGTGCCTTTGACTATCATATAGGCTCAAAAATAATCTTGAACATGTGCTGCTACTCTCAGAGAGAATTTCCCTCCATGGAAACTGTTAGCACCAAGTTGGTACCTTTACTAAATGTCCAAAGGTTATGACTATTAGTTCATTGTGCAAGAGGTTATGAAATGGCCTATGAAATTCTTTTATGGAAGAGTGACATAAAGCTTAGAAATATTTCAAAATATTTTATTTAAGTTATATCTAATCTTTCCCTAAGTTTTGCAGCAAATCGGAGCCTATCGATTGACTACAGCTAGCGCTACGAAAATATTTCATAGTGTGCTACAAAATTTTGAAAATATGAGTTTCCAAACTGCTTTTCAAGTGCCCAAACCATTTTTCAAGAAGCTTTACCCTTATTAAACTTTGATGTGACATTTGGAATATTTTTCAAGCCTAAGAGAGGGATTTTAAACTAAACCCTAAAAACGTAGTTTGCCCTAAATAATAGTTTCCAACATTTTTCTTGTTTTAGCCACTATGTTCAAACACAAATTTCAAACAGGCGGTGATAAATTTAAAAATTCCAAAAGATTTTGTTATTGGAAATTATATTATTTACAAAATCCTCCATATTTTAATGAAACATCATGGTTTGGAAATCACAGAGGAATCCTTGAGGCCTATTTTTTCAAATTTTGTAATTCTGTTATTCTCCCATTTTAGCCACTATTTTCAAAGGCACATTCCGAACATATGGAGATGAATTTAAAGAAAAAACAAATATTTTTTTTTTAACATAACAATTCAAATCAACCTCACTCAAGTTTTATCCAACTATCATGGTTTGAAGGATATGAAGGAATATTTGTAGCCTATTTTTCAGGATTGATGTATTTAAATATTTCTTGTTTTAGTCATCCCCTTTGGGTGTGGCTTTCAAGAATATGAAGATAAATTTTCCAAATATGAAAGAGTCTTTTGCGGCAAATAAGATTATTTAAAAAAAAAAACTCTTTTAGGTTTTACACATCTATCATAGTTTTGGATATCTGAATGCCTATTTAAAGCCTATTTTTCATAAATTTGCCATATTTTTCAGGATTTTGTCCCATAAAAATGCCAAGTCAATCACTGAAGGCCACCTCATCAAATTCCACTTGGGGATCAGAATAAATATGGGTGAATATGTTTTTCATATCCATTTATTTTGGATCTTGATGGCTATTTTAATTAATACTTTCCCAAACATTGTGGATCTCAGATTTATCTATTTTTCCTATCTCATTAATGAAAAAGAAGGAAGAAGGGTTGGACTTTGAAACAAAGTAGTCTTTTGTTGTGTGTGTGATAAAATTACTCATCTTTTCAAGTGCCAAGAATACTAGGATATTATGATCAATGATATGGAGATTCTTGTGTGGTGTACTCATTTTGTTCTCTTTTGTGATAGTTTCATTTCTATGTGATGCCTGATTATATTTTATCTTGTGATGTTTAAATGAGCTTATGTGACAAAATTCATTAGTTTAATGTTGTTTTTAATATGGTATATACATGTTAGATTTTAAGTTTCTGTGGTAGTTTTTTGGAGTAGCATGATCCAGATTACCCACAGTATCATGTTCATTCTGTGGACATTTCAAACCCCAAAGGGGGTCCATCATCAGGACTAATTTTGATAGAATATGAATGATAGTTCCTTGAGAGAAGAATCTTGTGACCAGAGTATAAATAAACCTAGATCTTGATAAATGTTTATATAGAAGCCGGCCCTCACATATATATATGATTTCTTTTATTATTTTTTATTTTAATTTTAGTTTAATATTTTTAATTTTGATTATTATTTGATTGTTTTTTACTTAATTGATTTTAATGTGTAGATTATTAATCTTATTTATTCCCTTGATTGCAGGTTAGTTTAATTGTTTTAATTAATTTTTTTTATTTTTTCTTTTTATTAATTTTCTTATTTTTATTTTATTTAACGTAAGAATATAAAAATATCTTTTAATTTAATATAATTAATTCATAAATTAATTAAATTAATTAATTTATAATTCTTTTTATTGTTTTTTATTTTATTTTAGTTAATTAATCCTAAGTATCAAATAAAGAAACATTATTGTTTAATTAATTCAATTAATTAGTTAATTAATTTTATTTTATTTTATGGTATATACATCTGCACTTTTTCTTCTAAAGCTTGCATGATTCATGTTTCATGCCCTTCTATAGTGGATTGTTATTTTCTTCTACTACCATCCAAATGATGTTTGACATGTCTACACTACACTATCCCATGTACCTTGCCTCTATACATCTTGATTCATACAATCAAGATAATTGTATATATATCTGAAAACTAATTTGTTGACCCCTTTGCCCAATGGATCAGTTTCTTCATCCCAACCAAACCCTATTTCAACACAACCCTACTGAAGATCTATCCATTTTTTGAAGACACAACCAGTTGCTAAGTTTAGTGATTAGGTTGTTAGGAAGAGCCCTATATAGATTGAAAGGACCAACATTCAGTTTGCAAGATTGGTTTGAAAAGGTTACTATAAGAGTTTCTGTTTCACAGCGAAGAGTAACTTTTGAGTGATAAAAGTAAGGTTAGATGATAAAGTGGTCCACATGTACTTTAAATCTGGCGCGGGATCTTTGTGGAGTAGAAGAGTTGCATAAACTTGTATTAGTAACTTATCATACACATAAACTTTGGAAAACATAAATGAATGAAGGAAATTGATTAAAAATATAGATTAGACCAAATCATTTATTGTTGTGTCAAAATCATAAGGAAGTGCATGATAAAAGAGTCAAAATTGGTGAAACAAAGGGTTAAATATAATATCATGGAGGCAAGAAGATGTATTAAATATAACAATTTTGAGACCTAATGGGGGGGTAAGATAGAGAGACAAAGAAGGAGAGATGGAGGGAGATATAAATATAAATGGTGGGGGGGCAGAGGGAAGAAGGGAAAGACAAAGATAGATATTGAGAGAGAGATAAAGGGAGATGGAGGGAGATATACACATAGGTGGAGGGGAGAAAGGGAGGGAAGAAGAAAGAGATACGTCACATCTATGTGTCATATATTTGCATCTATTACACCTAGTGTCTGAGGAAAACACAGGGGATATAAAAATTTGCATATTTTTTAAGCTTACCACATCATATCAGTAGCTTCTTCTCAGAGATTTTTCCAAGAGTCCCATTTCAATTCTTTTGAAATTCAAGTTCCATTATGGCCCATAAGCTCACATATTCTCACATATAATTATCATTCATCCACGTAGCATGACTAGTATCCACCTTCCACGTCTTCTAAAAAATATGATCTTGCAATTTTCTTAAAAATATCCCTTTGAATTTCTTATGAGAGTCTTCTTCTAAGATGACTTTGGAATCCATGTCATATCATGCATCAACCTACCCTCCAATCTAAACATGACACCTGTCTATACCACGTGCTTCCTTCTCCACTTGACTATCATTGAAAGGCACGTCTTTAAATTTTAACTTATCTCTTGTCATTTTAAAGTTCATTTACTATGCACATATTTAGTTATCAAAGTGACGATTCCATTGAATTGTGTTTGTGTTTTATCATTTCTGCTTTTGCATTTTACAAGAACTTGACCCTGCGAACTCCTTCAACCTTGTTGATATGGGAAAGTATAAGAAGAAACAACCAATCAAGAATATTTCTGGAGTATTGATGGAGCTTATATATGAAATCTTTCTAGTTTCTGATACTTATTAACATAGGATGTTGGCATGTCTATGTGGGATGTCATTTACAAAACCTTTAAAGAAGATTTAATATACATCATGCGAGAAGAAACAGATGCTATAGTTGCAACAAAATATCAAGATGGCACAAGAAGTCAGGAACTCATAATTGTGTATGTTGCAAGATCAGGGTTGCATAAACTAGGTTCCAAACCAAGAATTCTTCCCTACACTGATATGATATGGTGGGAAATTGGTCATATCAACCCTCTCATGCAGAAAATTATCACCCCAAATGGTGTAGTCATTGGTTCCTTTTAGCCTTCTAATATTCAAGGTATGTATAAACTACCCATGCTGAAATATAAATTTGATGAAGATTTCATGAAACATTTTATTGAAGAAGAATGCACAAAGCTTAAACAAAACCTTCCTAACATAATTAAAAATTGGAGAAGAAACCTTGCTAAACATAAAGAAGTGTCTTCCTGTGAAAACCTCATAGATTCTTTATGTTCCCCTTTCTATTATGTGGCCTCAATGTTGTGTATACTTTATGGTGAGAAAAATATCACATTTTCCATTGGATTGGGTTCCCCTTATTCAAAGAGTTGCTAAAGGTTTTGTTTTTAACTAGGTAGATATCTTATGTAATAAAATTACTCTAAAGGAAGTCAAATTTTGAAATGAAAGGTCTCTTGCTCCTAACCCCCCTTTCCATATGTCTGCATATTTCATGGATGCCATTTGTTTCTCTTCCTCATTTTGAACAATGAGTTGGAAGTGGACACATGTTGACCCACTACCTATCCACATATATCATAGAAAACTATGGGAGCAAAATTACTTTGACCATTTACATCAGATTTATCATTTTGTTATTATCCCCATCCATCAGGCCATTTTCAACACAATATCCCAAGAATGTTGTAATCTACTATGCATTTTTTACAAAGAATTGTCGATTGGTATGCAGAAGAGAATATTACCTATATCATAGTTTTTGGTTGTCTTGGTCCACCACATGCTCTACCTTTCTATATACCCAATAGGATTCTTTGCAGGGAGGTGGCTTATCAGATAGTAGGTACATGGATTACTTGTAATTAAAGAGAGAATCTAAAAGGGCATGGATTCCATTCCCAATTAAAATTGGTAATTATTCTCTCGAAAATTTCCAAGATGCTGAGAAGGAATTGATTTTTTTATGCCTTAAAGTTGGCTACGATTCCTTTGAAGTTGCACGACACTCATAAAATTGTTGAGAATTTAAATATTTATGTTGACATTAGAAAATATGTGGAGGAAGCATATTTTTATGATGATTTATTTAAAGGAGTAAAATAATATCAAGAGATATGCAGAAAGGTCAAAGAGTTATCGCCTTAAAAGTATCAATCGCTTTTAGTATTTCGAGAGTCCAAAAGGGCTCCACTGCCATCAATCCGACAACAATCTATGGGTGAAATATTTTTAGTTGAAACTTCATATTATATAGTTTAGGGGTCTTCTTCTCGAAGGTTTCAGCTCAAGGAACTTCATCCTCAACAAAGAATCTTGTACAAAATAAATCAACTATTTAGCCTACTATTCAAACAACTCCTTTTCCAAAATAAGTACAATCATTGCCCTTGCCCAAAAATCCTACTATAGAAGTAAGCAAACAAAATCTAGTTGATCCTCCCAAAGAGATAATCTCTGAGAAGACAAAGGACACCAATATTATGCAGGGTTGGGAAAGCAACAAATTGAGTCATCACCCCACGTTACTTTAGACACCACTCTTTCATATCATGGTGTAATTGTCAAAACATCTATCTCTATATTGTCTATTACTAGACAAACTTCAAATCAAAGTCTTGTGTCTCAATTTGAGATAAAGGAAATGCTTCCTATAGAAATATTTCATAGCCCTAAGCAACAAGTTGTAATAAAAAGGAGCAGTAAGAAAGGAAGGCAACTAAAACATAGTCTCTGTCAACAATTATTGCTTACCAACATCACATTTGGAGGTTATTTGGGAAGGATTATCAACAAAATCTAATGTGAAATACAAACAATTGACTCATTATACAAGAGCCTTTTCTTTTTCTAGCATAGATAAGGTAGCAAAGGTTAGACAGTCTATCAAGTAGAAAAATGAAAAGATTCACCCGTTGGAACAAGAAAGTATACAAATTAAAGCTCAGATGAACACCAAGGTTACTTTAATTAAAGGCCAACTTGAATCTAAGATCAAGCAAAAGGACAAATTGCGAGAAAAAAATAGTTTGGCTAAAGAAAAATTTATAGATCTCACCACGTTCAAATACAAAGATCATACTATGAATCAATAGTTATAGCATAAACAATATCAATTCTTTGATAAGTTGAGCATCGTGCAAGGTCATGAGAAAAATATTGATTTATTTTTCAATAATGTAATTGATATGTAAGAGTAGTCCACTAAAGTGAAGTGAAAGCTTAATGATCATTTACAATAGAAGAATGATCAGTTTCACCCAACTTGTCAAAATAAATGAAATTTAGAAATTTACAATTCTTCATGTTTGGAAAACCCACATACGATGAGCCAAGAAGATTGTTAAGAATGTAGAAATACTTTCTGATTTGTTATTTGGTTTATTTCTTTATCTCTTAAGGAAAAAACTGATGATAGAAGATGATGAAGAATCTCTCTCAAAGGCAGAAATATTGAAGGTGAAGGTTCAAAGTGATAGAACAGAAACTCGAGACAGAATTGGAGAGTTATCCATGGTCAATTTTGAGTTGATTTTGGAGTTCCTCATTAACCTCATAGTTAAATTAAAGTAACTAAGGTCATCAACAAGAAAATCACTCATATGATACTTGTATTAGAATCTCACGTGTAAACTGTCAATCAATTCTTCAATCTCAATCTCCTTCTGAGCTTACCCATATTCTAAACATTTATCAATAATGGAATATTCTAGTATATCTTCATCAATAGTTGTTCAAATCAATTAATTCATCACATCAATTTCTTGTGCTTCTATAAAGATGGAAATCTGTTGCAATATTCATTTGCAACAAATTTTTCTAAGGATTAGAATTCCAAATCAGGGTCATCGTCATAACAATCTCCATGTTTTTGCCTTTTTGTTAGGCTTTTTAAGAAAATTCAGGAAGAGTAGTTTTCTTTCTTGTAGTTGTAATAAAACTATTTAAGTATATGCTTAACTCATTGTAAAGGGTTTTAAACTTTTGAATAAAAAGGCCCAATTACACTATTGTACTATTTCTTTCTGATTGAAAGCACTGAACCATTTTGATTCTATGTCTCAACAAAGTGGAGTAAGATTGGTACAATTATTGATTTTCCGTTGCCTTTATCTTTGATTGGAATAATTTCAATTATTTGGTTTCATTCTTATTTCACATATACAAAAGTTACTCGGGATATTTATTAGTGTTAGAAATTAACTAATAGATAAATGAAATACATAAATTGCGAAAACACAAATACAAAAATTAATAAAACAAGAGAGACATATATAAGTTGTTCATCGAATTTGGGCTAGGTCCACAGAGAAATAACTACTCCTTCCTTTTATATTATCCAGCAAAATGAAGAGATACAACCTATAACAACTGATCTGCTGTAATTTCTTCTTCGCTCTTACACGACCTCCTCTCTCTCTCTCTCTCTCTCTCTCTCTCTCTCTCTCACTCACTTAGAATAATAATCCATAGTCGTAATACAATTCCCTCATATAAACCAAGGGTTTCATTCTAGGGCAAAAAGACATAAATTAAAATAACTTCTACCATCAAATCATCTCTCTAATGAATGACCTAGATTGAATATGAAATTATAATCTTTTACAAGGCAATTTTTCGTCTATTTTTAGCTTTGGGGACGCTTCCCTCCCTGAAGCCCTGCTGGGGGGGGGGGGGCGGGGGGGGGAGGCGGTGGTGTCCAAACATGCATTCCCCGCCCTAGACCCCCCACAAAGAAGTAATGGGGGGTGAAGTCTCCCAACACCCCCTCTTCAGGGATTGGGATCCAAACGCAGATGAAACAAGACCTATGAATCATGAAGATAATTAGGCTCCACATCTAACAATCTCCCACTTGGAGACTTGTTATAGACATATTTGGGCATTGCAACCCCAATATTATATGTCAATAAACCAAGGGCTCTTTAACTGCTAAAAGTGTTGTTTCATACCCTAAAGAATCATGGTCAACTGATTACATCATTCCCTAGAAGTTCCACCTGAAAAACCACTCAAAACTAGCCAAAACTGGACCATACTGACTACTCCACTATCAGGATGTGATGCATACTGACTCCTACACTAGCTAGGTGTGATGCATACTAAAGAGGCCTTCTTTGGGGTACGATGAGAGAGAATGGACAAATGTCTGAGGCCGTTTGCTAAGTGGATGCTCATGGAATCTTCTAGAAACTCCTCCTATGACACTTGCCTCTCTAAATTCACCCAGGGATGAGAAAGAGATCAATGAAATCTCCAAGTAGAACCAAGAACTACAAGTGGAATGACACTAATCAAAAACCCAGAGATGACTCATACCCTTATAGACATCTATAAATGGATCCCTCCTCTGAGAGATCTGGAGGCTGGAATTTTGTAATTTGTAAGGAAGTGTTGTTGGCTTGTCTTTGAGAAGGAGCACTGTATTGTTGGGTGATCTTGCTCTTCATGAGGTGAAGAGGGCTTTGATGCTAGGAGGATGATGCTAGATCAGATAGCTAGGTTGTAATTCTCCCTTCTATTTTAATAAAGTTCTTTGAGTTTTCCTCCCTACAACTGTGTATTTGTGAATCTTGTTATTTGTGATGCCATTGTATGTTCAATGTATTTCTGATTCTACATTGTTTATGATATCTTAGATCAAGATGCTTTGATAGTGTTTTGTTACTTTGTTCTACAGGTATTCTCTAAGCGGGACAAGTAGGAGAGGAGTTGCAAGCTCTATCAAGGGAGAGAGAAATCAAGCAAGGAATCAAGTGGAAGATACAGGTTGGTCCCTTTGCTTCTCTCTTATCTATCATACATAAAGGAAATTGCAAATTTCTTTGATTGTTTGTTTCTTAGATAGCTACCAATCTTAGTGGGACTAGCAGATCGAAAAGACATTAGTTTTCCTGGAAACAAAATGGCGACTCTATTGGGAGACGAATAGTTTGCTTGTTTTCTTTTATTGTTTGCTTTATAAACTATAGACAGAGCCTAAAGTTAGCCAAATAGCCTTCGAACTGCTCTTGCTAATCCGGATTTAAACAGGAACGCAATAAAATACAGAGATAACCATATACACAAAGATGCAGCGGAAATAATACTTCATTTCATTAATGGGAAATACCGAAATATTCTTACAACCAGAAATGGAAATAAACCAGCTAGGGTGATGGCAACTTATCTCTGAGAAGAGATGTGGTTGCTACATGCCTCTGAACTGTTCCGAACTGTGTTACAATGAGGCTCGAATGCCTATTTATTGTTGAGAAACAATGGAAAACCCTTCACATTCCAAAACCTACCC
>APFE031736839.1:0-79133 GCA_000404065.3 Pinus taeda
GTGATTTAGACAAGGAAATACGTGGTTGCCTTGGAATTATCATCAGTTCTTGAGCAGGTATTGAGCAGCGGAGGCAGGCAAGCAGCGAAGGAGATTTGAGCCAGTGATTGATTCAGATCTGAGCTGTATTGTGTGTAACAGAGGTGGAGATACTTGTGAGAAGTATTATACTTTGTAATGTTACATGACTCAATCATTAATATACAGATAGTTGGGGTTTTTAGCGAGATGCTTTCCCCGGGATACATACTGTGTTAATGTGTGAATGCTCTTGATGTTTTATTGTTATTGATGCTGCTATATTGATGATCAACGTAGAGGAGCTTATGTATTGTGTATGTTTTCCGCAATAGTACATGATCAGGATAATCTCTGTTGAATATGTGTTAAATTATTCAAAATTTCTACATTCTCCACCTTATAGTTTCTATGGAAACCATTTTCCCTTGCACATTGACGCCACCAATAAAAAATGCGGACCAGTGAACACAACTAATGCACCAACCAGTCCACTCCATGATGTGAACCTACTCATATTGACTTCAAAATAACTTGTTTCAAATGTGAATGGTAGGACTTGATAGCCCCATTTGTTTCTTGTTCGACATGCTTTAAGTGATGACAACATTTTGCCCACATTTCTAATTAACACAAATAAAGTATGCCAATAGTCAATACAATTATACCAAAATTTGAAAATTAAAGCTACATAAATCAAACCTATTATGTCCAAGCATCATGCTCGAAAGTACTCAACAAAGATGGTTTCCTCTTGGATTTAGAAATTTGTTGGTCTCCTCAAGTGTAGAATTTTCATTTTTCTCACTGTGCATAATGTCACCTAGACACTTAAACATGGCACATCTTGTAGTATCATCTTTCACTTTCATTACAAGATTTTTAAACCATGCCCTTCTAATGTGCCAAATGCATAAGTAGACTTCACATTGAAATATTGCACATAAATGTCACACAACGTTATATATATATATATATATATATATATATATATATATATATATATATATAGATTAATATATTAATTTATATAGTGAGTCTACAATTATGTATATAACATTGCATTTTGAAAAATGAAGAAAAAACACACTCATATCTCTATACATGATTGCACCAATCTCAACAATTGCATCATCTACCATGAATGCATTTAATTTCCACTCCAACATAACATGCAACTTTAAGAAGTAGCATCTCCATCCTCTTGGTGATATCATAAGTCATAGATCTTGACATGAGAACCCATGCCACTGGAACGCCATTATGTTGGGAATTAAATGCCAATAATGTATAAAGTTGAAAATGCATAAAAATAAATAAAAAATTAGTTATATCCTTAGATTGTCTTATAAATAACAAATGATGATAAGAAAATAGATAAAAATGTAAAACAAGAAATTAATTATATCCTTGGATTATCTTATAAATAACAAATGATAATAAGAAAATATATAAAAATATAAACTTACCTTAAAGCGATTTGTCCCAAATGTAGAATCCATTGCTAATATACTATCATGACCATATTTTCTCATCCATTCTAGTTGTAGTGGTTGTTGAATGCCTAAAATGAATGGAGTGTGTCCCTCATCGTCTATGGCTTTGTCAAACTTTGAGTAGTAAAATACTTTATCAGGATTTGCTGCTTGCCATATATGCACACTTTGAGCATCATTATTATCAAACATGTATTGGACATGTTTCAATCTCCTCCCTATATTGCCAATGAATCATTATTATCAAACATGTATTAGGCATGTTTCAATCTCCTCTCTATAATGCCAATGTCGTCACAAGTAAGAAAATCGTTTCGATCAAACTCAACTCTAGATGAGGTTACTTTGTCATGCACTAATTCACAATGTTTGTGATGTACACATTCAACTGACTTTCCCAACAACAAACATCTTTCTACCGATTGATGTAGTTCATTACCAACATGGGGTGCATGGTATGCTCTTGTGCCTACAAAATCATCAACCTCTTGTCCATGGAAAGGTTTACTTGTAATATCTATATGGTTCATCTCAACATAAGTGATCAAGGCACGTTCTGGTGTTTTCTTAGATATGTGAACACTAAAATGACATGTGCAACCACGTCTTAGATGCTTACAACCTGGACGACTCCGTATCCCCTTTTCAAGCACTTTTGATATATCATAAGACAATGCATCAATCTCTCGATAATCTTCTAGCCCATATGAACACCAAAACCTGCAGGAAACAACAAGATATTAACATGAAAAAAAAAATTTAAAACAAAATTATTTTAAGAAAAAAATAGTAGAAAAAATATTACATTATATATTCCAATGGGGTGTCAACTCTATATTTCTGATTTCCAATATTTTCTTCTTTTGATTTTCTACTAAAACTTTTTCGAAATCTTGTTGGATACAATAGATTTTTGCTCTCCAAAATAACAAACTCATTATATCTATTTTATTTGATCCAATCCACATTGTTACCTCCAATCATACTCCAATCCAAATCAAAAGAAAAAAAATATTTCTTTTTGTGGATCTTGCACTTCAAGAGCTAGAAGTTGTTTCCATTTTGAACATCTCTACAAGATATATAACTCAAGTTAGTTTCTTATAAATTTGCAAAAAAAAAAATGATATGTTCCATTGGAAAAGTCAATGAGTTTTATACTTAAAATACTATATAGGTATCAAATGACAATAATGTATCACGTTGATTATCATATTCATCTATAATTTTCTTTTTTCCTATTTTTATTCACATATTAACATATTTAAAATTTACATCTTCAAAATAGCCTGAAATTTGAATTTCAAAGTTAAATATCCATGGAAACCATATCATGCGAAGTGAACAAAGAAATTATCTACGATAACCACAAAGAAATTATCCATGGTAACCACATCCTCTGAAGGGACAAAAATTCAATGTATATTTAACTTTGAAATTCAAAAATCTTTAAAATTTGTCAACCTACATAATTTTTTTAATATTCACTATAATATGTTTAATGCTCCAAAACAAAGGAATTTCTCATCTAAAAACTCAAGCTTAACAGTGTGATGGTCCTCATCTAAAAGTACATGAGGAGTGTTTCTAAATTTGCAATTCACTTTCTGGGTACGCTATATTCTAATTGTTGGGTTCCACGTTTGAAGTAGAGAAGCTAAAAGTAAAAAATTTAAATGGTATATATATGTTCATCTAAATTTACTAACATGTGAGAATGTGATTGGGGATTGTATGTTCACGCCCTAGGTGCACCCGCACAAAGGCGAGATTCCCATTAGGGCAACGCGTATTGGGCATGCCAGGGTGCCCATACGATGATTTGGCGGGTTAGTCTGAATTGGTAGGGGGAACCCACACAAACGAAGTAATCTCAACCCATGATTTCCCATGACTTGGGAATGGGGCCAACGTTCAAATTTTTTTAGTTTCTTCTCGTGTGCATTGAAATTTTACATGGTTATGTTAGATTCATTCATTAATGATATGAGAGGGTTTTGAGACTCAAATAAGACTTACAATAATAATTCGACAATCACACGATAAATGTATTGGCACTAATTTCCCTTCCTTCTTGTATGGCAAGTCATGAGGCTAGTTAGTCCTGGTTCGATGGCAGTCCTAGTTTGATATGCAAAGCTCTAAGGTAATTTTATGAGATATGACCTATGAGCTTTTTCGACCTCCTCAATTCCAATAAAAATATCCAATAGCAAGGCTCCTCAAGCCAGACCCACTAGCTTGGGGTTAATAAATAATTATAGAACATGCCTTTTGTTCAAGTCATCCTAGATCCTCTCCTAGGCATTTTCTTCTAACTGGAACATAGAATTATATCTATGCACTTGTCCCTTCAATATATCCATAAGATTCCTTTCAAACATGTCTTACAATATAATTCTATTTCCCTTCTAATGATGATGATATATTTTTTCACAAGCTTGATACTTCCTATGATATTGTCTGCAGTAGAAGCTTCCAAGGTGTTAAGTCAAGAAGCTCTACTCAAGGTGATAAGCTGCTCCTCTTCTTGAGTTCAGGTCATATTTGTGTAGTTTCTCAACACTTATATACAATTTATCCTTTTGTTACCTTTAACAATAGGTCTAGTCCCTTGAGATATCTATAGCATTCTATTGCAAGTTTTTCCCTTTAGGGCTTTAAATAGTCCCAAAAGGATGTGAAATTGATCTCCCTTCTAAGTGTCATAACTCAATGGACTGAGAGGTTTCTATTTGGCAAGAATTGTATAAATCTCAGAATTTTTGAATATAATTGTGGTCCTTTAGGGTGACTGAGCTTTGGATTAGACCTTCCAAATGAGCCTACAATGCTTTTATACACTCCAGTCCTGGTCCTTCTTAAAGTAGTTTCCTTGCTACCTATTAATACTAGCTCTAGTCCACAAAAGATGAGTTTAACTAGTAACTTGATCACCTTCACATAATTGCACAAAACCTTATGATTTTCAGATCTTTGAAATGTGTTAAAAGAACTTTGAATTTGAGCATAGGTCATCGATCTTTCTTCTAGTATTCTCAACCTCACGATGATTCAAGCTCTCCAGGTTTGTATTGCTTATAATATGTATTGAGCTCCTTACTGAATTTGAGTAAGACAAATCTCTTGTGTGTATATTATAGTCATTAAGCCACCTATTCTACTCAATGACATGTCTATGTATCACTAGTTCAATTTTGTTTCTGATCTGAGTAACCTGTGATTTTGCGATCTTGATCTCAGGCAAACATGCCTTTCTTCTCCAATCTTGCATATGTTTTTCCAGAGACAATAATAACAAAAGGTCATTATTATGAAATGGTTGCTCATCTAATATCCTCTAACTTGGTTCCTTTGACATCCTTTAGCATCCTCTACTTTGGCATCTTCTAACTGCTCGTAGGTCATGTAAGAGGTCTAGAATAGTAGCTTCTCTAGAATGTAAAAGGCCCGACCTTCGAAATCACTCTATCTCAGGTATAGCATCTGTGCACAATAGACACTAGATACAAAACTTCAACATCCTATGAATTGGTAAGGGATCAGACTTGTAGCTACTCTGAACTACATAATAAAAACTATGTGACCTTCCATTGTCATAACGCTAACGCTACCATTACCATAAATCTAATTCTTTGGTCCACTATAATTCTGCCACTGTCATAACACTATCACTCAGGGCTCCTTATCATAAAATTTTGGTGGCTAGTGCCATGATGGGTGCCATATTATGTAATGGAGCTTTCCAGACTGACATATGCTCAATCTCCCTTTAAACATCAATTTCTCATTTTCTTTTGCATCTTCTCATTTCATGTGGAGGCAAAATCTCCTCTTTGGTTGTTCTTCATGTGAATCCTCTTGCTTGGAGGCACCATGTTCACTATTCAGGATGTTTTTTTAATATTTTTTTTATTTATTAAGATTGCTCTCAAGTTCAACTTGTAACTTGTTTTGAGGTCCAAAAAATGTAGGAATTTACAGGGTAAGTTCCTCAGACAGAACACCAAAGGACACCACTCACAAACAGATCACAGATCAATACACCAGTATTTTTGACGTGGTTAAAACCCTCAAAGAGGGAAACGATCCATGGCCTGAGCCAACGCGGCCACTTCAGGCAATTTATTAATAAAATAATGAAAATTTACATAAGCTTCTCTCGTGAACAGTTAACCTACAAATGACCCTCCATGTCCTTTAAATAGAAATCATGGAACAATCGGGTGTTTAAGCCACATATCAAGTGTCGGTAATACCGAGGAGGATAATGAACCGTCGGATCACTACATATCATGACCGTCGGATTGTAAGTTACAAATGTACATAGTAAAGAAACACACTTTACCTAACTCTATACTAGACCAAGTTATACTTAACTATTTCCTATGTGTCAGAATATCCTAACAAAAAACAAGTTCTGTGGAGGCACCTTGATCTCTTTCATTTTTTGTCTTACTTGGCTTGTTAGGCATAGCATGTTGTTGGCATTTAATGAATATTATTATTGAGAAATTGTATTATCTAAAAATTACATTGGATTTTGCATATAATTATTTCATATACATCGTATATATTAGAGTGTATCTATGACGTTCACAATCAACCAAAGGTAAATGTCATAAGCAAGTGTTTGAAGCTTCACTCCTTGTAGCATTTTTCGTAAACTCAAGTTTTGAGCTTTGACATTTCTACTATTATTACTTCTTTGATGATTGTAGTAGTCTCATTAATTAGTTGTCTCATCGTGCCAATAAAATGAAACTTTCTAGGCAAGTTTGTCCCTTCATTACACTACGTATTAGCTAAATTAAATATAAAAATTAACAATAAATAAATATAAATATAATAATAATTATTTTAATCATTATTATTAAAATTAATTATTATTATTAAAACTTAATTATTATTAATTATTATAATTAAAAAATAAAAAACAAAAACAAAAACAAAAACCAAATTATTGAAAACCATTCCTTATTGAAGCCATTAATTACAAAATATTATTGAAACCATTCATTCCCTCCTTATACACAACACCTCCATCACTCAATCCCTAGCTCCGACGCCACGCCTCCAACTCTTGAATCCTAGCTCCTCTGTCGCACTAGATTATTCAGATAAGTGAGAATCATTCCCTTCTATGCAGTGCCTTAGGCTCTCGAACCCTAGCTCCTATGTTGCGCCTCCGACTGTCGAACCCTAGCTCCTACATCGCGCCTCTGACTCTTGAACCCTAGCTCCCACACCACACCAGATTAGTCATATCAGTGAGAATACTTGGAGGGTTTCTGGGAAAACCGGCTGTACATTCCATCGATGAATATATAGACACAGAAGGAAACAAGATCGATTCCAAGGATGCATTGATATCAAAGGGCTATGCCCTATTTTTTGATATGCATGCCATTTTTTTTGCCTCTGGTTGGATCCTTGACAACTTGGTCATAAGAATATGTGATGTATTTGATGATGGACAATATTTTTGGGGCACATCATTCTGCTTGTTTTCATGTTTTTTTTCTTTTTTTTTGGGAGGATAACATTGAACAAGGTGGTTTTTACGTTTCTACGTTTCAAGTCTACCGATTTTTCCTTGGCTTTATACCTGGTGGAGCGGCCATTTGTGATATGCGTCCGATGATGATTGGCTGGAATAAGTGAGGACGAACACCACCAATGCTCCAAGTTTTTATGCTTTTCTATTTAGACCATGGTCGATGGTATTATGGTGTTTTTTTATAATTCTTGTCAATCACTAGAGTGGAATATAAGATGTGTACCTGTTGTTACACTTACTGATTATAGAATGTTTTCTTAGAGTAGAAGTCTTATATGAATTAGAGGATGGTCCTCCCGCCTAGATTTTTTTTATCAAAGGTTTATCTAATACAATCATGTCGTGTTGTTTTTTTTCTCTGAAAATAATAATAATAATAATAATAATAAATAAATAAAAATAAAAATAAAAAAAAAATCTTTGGAGTCATGTTACATATGTTGTTAGTGAGCATTGGATGCCTCCTCCAGTATCACTCCTCCTAAAAAACTCCCCATGTTGTTTAGATTTCCACTCATTTTCCGGTTCCCGCCTCATCTCAAATTTGATTTTGAGAGGCTTCATTGGGGTTTTTAGAAAATTTTTGGATCTAAATTCTTGAGGAGGTTGCATACCTTTTTGGGCCTTTTTCTCTTGGCTGCAAGTCTAGAGAGGTCTGCCTTCTTTGCTAGTGCAAAAATATTTCCTTGCTTTGGCATTTTGCAACTGAATCATTAAACTTTGGAGGTGTTCAAGCTTGAATTGGGATGTTGTAATTTAAAATTTACCTCCATCACCCTACTGTAGGTCATCGTTGCAATTTTCATCTAGCTTGGATATTATTCCAAACCCCATTGAGGTAATCTAATTTGGGTTAACATTTTGCATCAAGCTTGGAGTTTAATTTGAGGGTTTCTTTATATTCAATTTTGCTACTATCTTTTGTAGGAGGATACACAAGCCCACTTGTAAATCCATCCGAGGATAAGATGACACCACTTGAAGTGTGAAGGAGTGATTAAAAGACCCAAAATGGTAAGTTTCAGTAATTTTCTTCCATTTTTTTAATTTGAATTTCAATTATTATTGGGATGCTTCTAAACATCAACTTCTTTCACTTCATTAAGATATCAATAGGGTGATAAAAAGTGACATTTACTGAAAGTATATATTTCACATAAAAATTTCTCTATCTTCCTACCACATATAGCATAACCATTGAGGAATTTAAACAATTCCTTGGGCCCATTTAAATTCATGACAATTTTTTTGGTCCTTTAAGTACTCATGCAAATTAAACTCTTCGAATTTATCCCAAGGTGATGATATTCATAAGGTGATCACTGCAAAAATTAGGAGTTAGCCCTTGAAAAATAAACCAACAAAATCAGAACCCCAAAGGGCTTGTGGGCTCCCAAACTCAATCTTGTTGGATTACCACAAAAATAGTTAGATTAATCACAAATTGAGCTCTAGAAACCCTCGCACAATCCCAGAGAAATTTAAAAAATGAATTTATGCCAAATTATTGTTTGAAATTGTCTTTGAATTAGTGAGAGGAGGGGTTTCTATGCTCTCAACTCCCTCAGGCAAAACCCCATGAAAATCTTGAATAAAATTTTCCAAAATTTTCAAATGAATTTGGTGTACAAAACTCCTCATCCTATAAGTAAATTGAATTAGCTAAACTATAAATTTAAAAAACAAAATACAAACAAAATATTAGATGGGTCTCAATAGAATCTCATTCTAGAACAAAGGTTGATACTTCAAACCCTATCCATTTTTGTGAAGGAGTAAACGGCTAAAAAAGAATTCAATTTTCTCAAAATATGTCTGGGATCCACCTGCAACAAATAGATCAAATGATATAATTTGAAATCCCAATCTTTCCTCTTTAAATCTATAAACAGAAACAACAGATATGACGACACATGTTGTTCCACAAGCTTTTAAGGGTGGAAAGGTTTTAATGTTGAGATAAAGGATGCCTCCATGTGATACTATGATGTCAAATGTTGATATGCTCATTATATCTTGGAAACAAATTTAGTTAAGATTAAGGAGGGAAAAATACATTGATAATCCTCTAGACTTGTGAGACTTTTCTAACTTATATGACCTGATCAAGGCAATGACATCACACTCCTAGATTATTCTTATGTATGAATTGATTCCACCAATCATACCTACTTGAAATTGTAGAAATTTTGAATAATTTAACACATATTCAATAGAGATTATCCTGATCATGTACTATTGCGGAAAACATACACAATACATAAGCTCCTCTACGTTGATCATCAATATAGCAGCATCAATAACAATAAAACATCAAGAGCATTCACACATTAACACAGTATGTATCCCGGGGAAAGCATCTCGCTAAAAACCCCAACTATCTGTATATTAATGATTGAGTCATGTAACATTACACAGCATAATACTTCTCACAATTATCTCCACCTCTGTTACACACAATACAGCTCAGATCTGATCTCCAAATCTCTTCCACTGCTTGCCTGCCTCCACTGCTCAATACCTGCTCAAGAACTGATGAGAATGGCTCACCAAACTCGTTTTGCACCTGCAAAAAAGTCACTCACGCTTTGTGGACGTGAGCATAAGCTAAAATGTGGGCAAATACGTGGGCAAACTCATTGGCATACTCAATCCCTTGATTGTGCAAGATCTGGTGCACAACTATAGTCACAACTGATAGCAATCTGATTCTCTAACACCTGTCCCTGCTGAACTGAACATGCACTGACATGCAACTGAGTTAACTGATGTAATCATTAGTTGTATTATGAGTTAATAACTTGTGAATTAATTAATAACTAATTCACCCAACTCATCTCTAGTCTATTTTCCAGTTAGACTAAATACAACCAGTTTAACAAAGCTAAACTGAACACAACTCCATCAACTGCACCTCCAGTCCACTAAACTCAACTCACTTGAGTTCTAACTGAAGTCATGCATGCAACAACTCAACTGACTCATAAGAAAAGCGTATTTCCTTCTGACAGCTGCATGTGCCACCTCTGTAGCTCAAACTGAAGTGCTCCAAGAGAATAAGATTAAGTTTATAGTCCAAATATTATTGTGAGATAATAATATTTGACTTTTCTATTTTTGACAGCCAGTCTAAAAATAGACTTGATCACTCACACTGTGATCACTCAAACTTTCATCAAAAATAGAAGTCCATATATTTTTCCCAACTTGACCAATCATCCATAAAAAACAACCTGCAATCCATAGACATGATCCATATGTCTAAAAATAGACATAGTCTAAAAATAGACTTGCGCCAAAAATAGCCTGTGGGCCCACTTAGTGAAGGCGACTCTTTTCACTAAGCTCCATCATCTTGTTGCAATCTCAACAACATCTCCGTCATCTATGTTCCTGTCTGAGGTTAACGCATCCAATCTAGCTTGCAGCTCTTCTATGCTTTCCATTATTTCAGCATTTGCAACAGGCCGTCCTCTTCCACCACGTCCTCGTCCTCTTCCAACTCTGAAGTCCATCCTTCTCCTGCTCCTGAGATTTAATTCTATGTCAGTTGCTGGCTCTGATACCACTAATGATGGACCGGAAGCTAGCTCTAATGACAGTCTCCCTAGTTTGTTTGAAATATCTTCTGTGTCTTCCTCCCTCTCCTTTGTCAATTCTCTGAAATCATCTGTCATTAAACCAACAACTTCTTCTTGTGTAAAATTTACAAGCCCTTCCAATTCAGTTTGGGATTAAATGCCTTTACATACAAAACTATGTATGAGAAACTGAGGATCTGCTACCACGTTCCCACAGTATATATGCATAGACAGGTCCAGAACAATTATAATTTAAACTCATGATACAACTGCGATTTCATATGATGGATATCAATGCGCACAACAACTTAACTGGCAGGCGATTTAAGGTAGGCGCACAGCATTTGGGTGTAAAACTTATAAATAAATTGTTCGCAATCCATGAATATGCTGCACACAGCAATTAGGAATACGCACACACACGGTCTTTAACAATACAAACATCACATATATAAATACACACACAACTGATTAATTATGCACACAACATATTAAATACGCACACAATTCTCAACATGCAACGTTATAACAATACCCAGCCTTTAAACGTGGTTGAGGTGCGCGCTCCATACCCTTATACACAGATTTAATTCCACGTTTCAATGAATCTACAGTTATCAATGCAAATCCAGTAGTATAGCTCCGCTGTCCATGCAATAAAAAAAAAACCCACAACGATTTTTCCAGCTCAGTGGAATAGCATAAGGCGTTCTGATCATCAAATTAGAAATACTAACAAAACAGTCAAATTTCTGGTTTTAGAATTCCCGCTTTCCTGGAATCGATCCTTGAGATTGATTTGTTAATCCACGACTAAAATACAATCTGTATTGTATAATAATTACATTAAATTTCCGCCCAAACACAGAACGCATCATCATAATAATTCAAGGACTGTCTTTTTTTTAATTGAAGAACAACGGTTCTATTCCATTCTCTCTCCTGCTCACACACACAACGTGTATCCCTCTCTGGAGTCATACATGAGAGAAAAAATGGTTTTCCAGAACACTGGCATCACCTCTCTGATCTTGGCGGCCCAATCCTTTTTTGTTTTATTCACATAGATAATTTTGCCTCTTACAAAAGCAGCTTTTACAAGGCAATTTAGGTTTTTTTTTTACAATTTAGCTATTTTATGAAAAGATAGCATGTTTTTTCTCCATCTTATCCTACTTTTTAAAAAAATTAACATGTTTTATTTTTATCCTATTTTTAAACTAGAAAACATAGAAACTTCCGGCTTTTTTCTGTCTAAGTGGCATGCACCTGCATCAGATTGCTTCTTCATCTACTTGATGTATTCAGCCCTTTTTTTTTAAGCTTCAAAATAAATGCTCCCATCTTCTTGACAAACGCCTCACTAAATAGATTATCCCAAGAGATAGCTACCAGCATATCTGCATAACTTTCCTTGTTATCTTTGAAGGCCTCACATTCTAAAATGAAATGTTTTTTTGTTTCCACTTTTCCAAAATAACAAAAAATGCACACTTTTTCCTCCCACATTTCCTTTGGCCTTTTCCAGTGCCGTGTTTCACAACGGAGTTGATGAGAAATGAGAATTAGTCCTTAACTGAGCAATAATAATTTTGGCTCTCCAAGAGATATTGGCCTCTATGTATGCTTTCGGTTGATGACTATGAGTGGGATTAAACACTTCAATATAGTAATTTTTCTTTTTTCCTAGCTCCTTATCCCAAGTATGTTTGTGGAACTTTTCCATAACAAAAGTTTTTATCTCTTTGTTGTTTATGGGACATGCCTTCAAGCAAATGTCCCATTTACTAAACCATTTGTTATTTTGTTGCATCCAAGTTTTTTTGCTCTTTCACAATCTATCATTAAAGACAACCTTAGGCCATCTACCCTCTTCCATTTGCTTAATTTTTTTTAAATACCTTATGACTCGCACCATAGCAATTGCTTCAATAGGAGTAGTCCCTATTTCACTTAACAAGATATCATAAAGTACTGCACTTTTAATCTTAAATTTGTTTATAATCAAACGTTTCTAAATTTTCTCAATTTGTCTCCACTGCATGTCGGATGTACTGCTGGCCCATAGTTCACAATCATAGAGAATCACCAGAATCGCTACAAGCCCAAAAAGTTATGACTTGCACCATAGCAATTGCTTCAATAGGAGTAGTCCCTATTTCACTTAACAAGATATCATAAAGAACTGCACTTTTAATCTTAAATTTGTTTGTAATCAAACGTTTCTAAATTTTCTCAATTTTTCTCCACTGCATGTCGGATGTACTGCTGGCCCATAGTTCACAACCATAGAGAATCACCAGAATCGCTAGAAGCCCAAAAAGAGTTTGAGTGGTTTTCTAGTCCCATAACTCTGCCTTTCTACACCTATTTTGAAAAGCATAAAATGCTTTCCAACCCCCCAAAGTTCTTTTCTTTCTAAAACCATTCCAGCTTATATTTTTGTTGAAGTCAATTCTGAGGTATTTGTAATCTGCAACTTCTTCCAAATTTTTGTTGAAGTCAATTCCGAGGTATTTGTAATCTGCAACTTATTCCGGAATGTTTCCTTCAAAGTAGAACTTATGATGGTTATGTTTTCTTTTCTTAGAGAAGACCACTACTTTTGTTTTGTTGATATTGACTTGCATCTCCACACTTCTACAAAAATGCTAAGGGATAGTAAGTGCTCTTGCAAACTAAGAGCTGATTTAGCAATCATAATAAGGTCATGTGCGTACAAAATAAGCCTTATAACAAACTTGCCCAAATAGATGCCATCACCCCTTGCGAATTTAACCACTCCTCAAGCTTGTCGATATATAAACCAAAAAGGGTAGGAGACAGTGGGCAACCTTGCTTGACCCCGATATCGCTTCTAAAACTTTCAAAAATCCTTGCTGAAGTTCTAATTTTGACTTTCATCTCTTCATACAACCTATGCACAACTGCTCTCAAATGTCTAGGAACCCCAAGACTTTCACCTCTTGATACAACCTATGCACAACTACTCTCAAATGTCTAGGAACCCCAAGTTCCTCCATTCTATGCCAAAGCTTATCCCTAGGAACCAAGTCAAACGCTTTTATGAAATCAACAAAGAAACAAAAGATTTCTTCCTTTTTCTCCCAAGCTTTTTCAATGATGTGACTTAAAGTTATACAATAGTCAACTATGGAATGTTTAGGTCTAAAACTTGTTTGCCCTTTAGCACGCTTATCTATTTCTCCTGCCGACTTGCTAATTTTGTTTTCTAGCATGCTTCCAAATAGCTTTGCAAACAAAGGATTTATCATGATGGTCCTATAATTGGAGGGATTATTGACGTCATCGTTCTTGAAAAGAGCTATTGCCAGACTAGTTGTCCAATATGTGGGGAGACCTTATTATATGATGTTGAATATTTTTGTAATGTGAGGTGCAATAATCTTTGAGCCCCACTTTAGATATTATTCTTGGTGTTCAGCTAAGTCTTTTACTTTTCCAACACCCAACTTCTTGATACCCATCACTACCTCTTATACTGTGAAGAATTTAGTATTAGTGTTGACCAAGGGGAAAGGGTCAACCTTGGGAACATGTTCATAGAGTTGCCTTGCATAGTCAAACCATTTAGAAGCTATAATATTATTTCCAATTTGTAACTTTTTCGGTTGGAGCCCCTTCCAAAATAATTTGGGATTATTTTTTCCAAGGAAGATTAGTTCTTCCCTCCTTGAAACCATGAAATCAACATTTTTCTTGCTTGATAACTTCTTGTAAGCTTTGAGCTTTATGTTATCCTTGTTTGACTCTTTCCACATTCTCCTTGCCTTTTTGCATTCCTCGTCAAACCAAGCATTAACCAGAAAGCAATTTGTTTCAAACTTCTTAATTTTTGCTCTTTTTGCACTTTGCAAGTGCGCATTGAATTAAATGTGTTAATTCATGACTATGAAGGTTATGAATTGTAATTTTCTCCTTCTCGAAGAGCCTCTCTAGCGTCATTTTGAAGGTATTATAATTTTCTGGGGTTAAAAGAATTTTTCCATGTGGGAGATTTTGTTGGACATGCTAAATTTTCAACTCTAATTGTTTCTTTCCAATCCAAGAGAAACATAAATAATTTGGCTTGTGATCTCATTTCAAGTCCCATAGCCGATCTCCAATCAAAACTTCCTCCATTTTCTCACACAAACCATGCAAGAAAATTACATAATCTACCACACTTGCTCCATTGTAAGTATTGCAAGTGAAATTACCAGACTTTGCCCATCTAGTCAAGCCATTACAAATGACTAAATCAAAGGTCCCACATAGAGTAAGCAATTATTCACCAAAGAGATTATAGCCCTTGTCCTATGAAATTCTTTCCCACTGATGATTACTTTCTTTTGTAAGCCAAATAGGGTCACAATCATCTTTACAACAAAGAATGCTAGCTTTCTCACTTACAACCCTAGCATTGAAATCACCCACTATAAGGACTTCACCTAGCTGCGAATATGTTGCAATATCCGCTTTTAAGGCTGCAAATGGATCTTTGTGGTCAAGCCCTCTACCTTTGTAGATTTTTGAAACCTGCAATGCAAAATAACATGCTGCAATTCTGACGTGGTTTCCATTTTCCAATATTTTAAACCAAATGAATTGCTTATTTGAGTCTTCTTTTTCTAACTGAATGAGACGACCTTCTTTCTCCCTTACTAAAACCATGATACCCCCGTGCCCTTTGTCATTCCTTGCTGCCTTGTTCCACACCATCTTCCAGTATCCTTCAAATAGAGGTGTCTTGCGCCCTTCATGCTCATGTGTTTCTATGAGGAAAATTATGTCTCTATCTTCCATAATAGGCCCTAATCTTAAGGAAACCTTGGTATTAATTGATTGTTATTTATTTTGACATGCAAGACTCACATTTGAGTCTTTGTCCCTGCTTTCCCATACTAGCCTTGCTTTCTATTTTGTTGCCTCTTCTTTATTATCATCTTGCTCCTCTGTTTTGGAAGGAGGTTCTGTTTTGGAAGAAGGTTATGATATTTGTTGAGGAAATTAAGGTTTATTTTGAGAAGAATACATTTGAATAAACCACATTATAGAAAAATACCACAACAAAACCATGAGGATAGATTATAGAAAAATACCACAACAGAGCCCAAAAATTTTTACTCATAAATTTTTTATTTTATTTTGATTTATTTTAATTATTAAATATTTAAAAATATTATTTTTTAAATTTTAATTTAACTTTTAACTTTTTAAATCTAAATTGACCCCAAAAAAAAACCATGGTTTGATAAAACATGGAGCCCAACAAATTTTATTCATAAATTTCTTATTTTATTTTGATTTTATTTTAATTATTATTTAAAAAAAAATTATTTAAATTTTAACTTTTTTAATCTAAATTGACCATTAGAGAAGAATATCATGGATAAAACCATGGGTTGTGGGTGTGAAAAATCAATCATAAATTTATTATTTATCTCAATTTTATTAAAATTATTAATTATTATTATTATTTATGCTAATGACAAGATTTCAATAACAACCACCAATTCTCAATATTTCTTTCATGATCCTAATATATAATGAATAAATTAACAATACCATTTCCATTCTCAAACCAATTCCAATCTTTTACATTCAAACATATAATTACAATTATTATTGCTTTATTATTATTTTTTACGCTAGTGACCAGAATTCTTATTGCGTTATTATTTTTTTATGCTAGTGACTATATTAGTGACCAGAATTTCTTATTGCGTTATTATTTTTTATGCTAGTGACCAGATTTCAATAGCAGCCACCAATTCTCAATATTTCGTGATCCTAACATATAATGGGTAAATTAACAATGACATTTCCATTCTTAAACCAATTCCAATCTTTTACATTCAAACATATCATTACAATTCTTATCACGATTTTTTTTTTTTTTTTTTTTTTTTTTTTTTTTTTTTTTAATGCTAGTGATCAGATTTCAATAACAACCACCGATCCTAACATATAATGAGTAAATTAACAATGCCATTTCCATTCTTAAACCTTTTAGATTCAAACATATAATTCGTATTGCGTTAATCCAGTTAAGAGACATTATTATAAAATAGAATTCCAATCTTTTACATTCAAACATATAATTACAATTCTTATTATATAGAAAAAAAACCATAGTAACACTTCTATAACAAGAATGCATGAGATAAGGGAGATATAATAAAGAATGCATGAGATAAGGGTCCATTTTCTCTACTCATTGTGGTATATTATTGTATTGATTGATTGCTATCCTAAATGAAGTCTTGTATTATCAACAATTAACCTACAAAGAATGTTGAACAACTATTGTAGGTCAATGGATGTCGATCTAGATTGTTTACCTTGTGATATATTGTGAAGTTAATACTCTGTGAGGTTAAAAATTTATTATTGTTATATGGATTAATACTTGTTAGTTGAACATGTATACTCTGTAATTGGAAATCAAGGAATGTGTACACTAAGTGTGAAACTGTTTACTCGTGATATATCGTGCAATTAACACTCTGTGGGGTTAACAATTTATTATTACTATATGGATTACTTGTTAGTTGAACATGTATACAGTGTAATTGGAAATCTAAGGAATGTGTATACTAAGTGTTAAATTGTTTACCCCAATGTATATCGTGCAATTAATACTCTGTGGGGTTAACAATTTATTATCATTATATGGATTACTTGTTAGTTGAACATGTATACTGTGTAACTGGAAATCAAAGGAATCTATATACTAAGTGTTAAATTATTTACCCCGTGATATATCGTGCAGTTAATACTCTGTGGGGTTAACAATTTATTATCATTATATGGATTACTTGTTATTTGAACATGTATACTGTGTAATTGGAAATCAAGGAGTGTGTATACTAAGTGTTAAACTATTTACCCCGTGATATATCGTGTAGTTAATACTCTGTGGGGTTAAAAATTTATTATCATTATATGGATTACTTGTTAGTTGAACATGTATATTGTGTAATTGGAAATCAAGGAGTGTGTATACTAACTGTTAAATTGTTTACTCTGTGATATATCGTGCAGTTAATACTCTGTGGGGTTAACAGTTTGTTATCATTATATGGATTACTTGTTAGTTGAACATGTATACAGTGTAATTGGAAATCAAGGAATGTGTATACTAAGTGTTAAACTGTTTACCCCGTGATATATCGTGCAATTAATACTGATGCAGGAGCATCCGACTAGGGAGGTGATTGCTGGACAAGCTGTTTTGATTAATTTCACTTTTAGTTAGTTTTATTTTTATTTTTAAATGAAGGCTATTATAGCCAATGTTTTTTTTTTTATAAACTGAACAGTAGTTAGAGTAGGATTTGTTTAAAATAAGTTAGAAATGAAACTGAATGAAACTATAAAATAACTATAATGTAACTGAGGGTGATTCTTCAACAGTATGAGGTTGCCAACAAGCATAAATAGGAAACCTAGAATCAAAAGTGGGGTTGTTGCCATCTAGATGAAAAACAAGGAAAGAAAGCATAACTCTGAACATTTTTTTTATAATGAATTTAAAGAAAGCTTATAGGTATTCATTGTTTCAGAAGCAACAAGTATAAATTACTGTGCATAGAAATTAAACAACAAATTGTGTGACTAACATTCAAACTACGCACCGAGACTGAAAGGATCAAATACGACAGAGCCAAACCATCTAGGTACATTGCCAAATACATACTATTTGATTTAAATTAGAAATTTATAGTATATATATATATATATATATATATATATATATATATATATATATATATATATATATATATATATATATATATATATAATATATATATATGTCCACGGAAGTACAGGACAAAACTTCTAGATTCCCCACAGGCCTCAAGACACAAAGCCCTCAAAAAAATAACCAACATTCCTTCATGCAAACGAGATAGGCCGAGGAGAGTTTCCACAACCCAGATAGACCAAAGTAGTACACAGACGAAACAACAGACATGGAAGCCAACAACAGATGGCCGAAACACATTCCCAAAATAGAAAACAAAATCGACAGGATGGGCTCGTTGCATAGGAGGCAACTAAGTATCGACAGACCAACAAACTGAAACCCCAGGTTAAACAACTATAGCCCGAAACCAAAATGCAACCGCAGAGCGTAGTCAAGGAAGGACCCTACCCAATTTAAGCACATCAGACCCAAATCATCAAGGATGAGACCATGACATTTCATCCTCGAGAGCCAGCCCCTTGCATCCACAATAAAGAGGAGACGGATACCTGCACAGTGACAAGAAGATTGTTAGAGAGGAAGCATAACTATATAGCAGACAACAACACTAGAGAAAAAACAAGGAACTTGACCCACGACGAATACCTGAAGGTGAGGCTGGACTCCACAACCGAGCCACAAGTTGAAACCCCAACTTGAGCGCAACCAACGGCCGAAGTGCCATGATACCATAGCCTGCTCACCAGGTTCAAGGTCGTTAATAAAAACTATAGGAAGGCAAAACAGTGGAATTGGAACATGTTTTTTACCTGTCAAATAAGTAGCCAACCATCGACGAGAGTAACAGGTGGAGGCCCTATGAAATGCAACCAAAACCCAGTTAGAAAACATCACCTGCAAGTTATAAAAGAATCATTCTCAGACAGTCGAAATAAGGCATACCCAGAATGAAAAACCAAACCTGAGACCTCCACGGAAAACCAAGTGCACAGAAGCCACTAGGTCCAACAAAAAACATTCAACCAGAGTAGAAAATGATAGAGGACTGAAACCAGAGAAGAACCAAGGGGATAACGAGCAACAAAGACCCATCTTCTTCCAGAGTCAAACCAGATGAGCCACAGAGGAACAGAAGCATAACTTAAACGAACAACAACGAAAATGAGCCTAGGTCGAGCCATACCATAGACGTTGTGCTCACACAAAACGAGACCAACCTCGAGCTGGATGCGCATTGAAGACGCCATAAATCCTCACCAAACCTCAGTGTGTGCCAGCACGGGAAGGACCAAGGACGGGCCAGTTGCCACATACATCTTGCCATGCAATCGTCTCGGGATCACCATCAAATTTTGGTATCAGAGCAAGTTCTTTTCTCAAAAGAAAAAAAATGGAACTAGGAAGAAGAGGTCAAGGTAGAGCTATCAGGAGAGTAGCCGATGAAGGGTTGCGAGAAGAAATCAGGATCCTAAGTGCCTGATTGGCAGCAGTGGAAGCAGGGAGGCGTAGGGATCCAGAAGGTGGTGATGACAGTGAAGAAGAAGTTGCAACCATGACAGATGGGTCAAACGAAGAGGGACTAGAGATAAAATTATTGAGATTAGTTTTGTTGGCAAGTAGCAAGCTGAAGCCAGAGCTTTCGAATTATGATGGCAATTTATCTACGAAGGTATTGTTGGATTGGATTAGTAAGCTGGATAAATATTTTGAGTGTGAAGAAATCAATGAAGATAAGAAGGTCAGGTTTGCAGCCACCAAACTGAAGGGACATGTAGCACTGTGGTAGGACAGTGTGCAGGCAAAAAGAAGAAGGTCAAATAAAATGTTGATCAAAAAGTGGAACAAGATGTTTGCCAAGATGAAGAATAAGTTTCTACCCAAAGATTATTAGATTGCTCTATATAGGCAGGTGCAGAACCTGAAGCAAAGAGCAGTGACTGTGAAGGAGTATACGGAAGAATTCTACAGAGTGAACCTGCGAGCGAGTTATGTTGAAGATGTAGAAATTTTGAATAATTTAACACATATTCAACAGAGATTATCCTGATCATGTACTATTGCGGAAAACATACACAATACATAAGCTCCTCTACGTTGATCATCAATATAGCAGCATCAATAACAATAAAACATCAAGAGCATTCACACATTAACACAGTATGTATCCCGGGGAAAGCATCTCGCTAAAAACCCCAACTATCTGTATATTAATGATTGAGTCATGTAACATTACAAAGTACAATGCTTATCACAAGCAATCCAGTACCAGCTCCACCTGTTACACACAATACAGCTCAGATCTGAATCAATCACTGGCTCAAATCTCTTCCGCTGCTTGCCTGCCTCCGCTGCTCAATACCTGCACAAGAACCGGTGATAATTCCAAGGCAGCCACGTCTTTCCTTGGCTAAATCACGTGAGAACAAGCTACAATGTGGGCAAACTCATTGGCATACTCAATCCCCTGATTTGTGCAAGATCTGGTGCACAACTATAGTCACAACTGATAGCAATCTGATTCTCTAACACCTGTCCCTGCTGAACTGAACATGCACTGACATGCAACTGAGTTAACTGATGTATTCATTAGTTGTATTATGAGTTAATAACTTGTGAATTAATTAATAACTAATTCACCCAACTCATCTCTAGTCTATTCGCCAGTTAGACTAAATACAACCAGTTTAACAAAGCTAAACTGAACACAACTCCATCAACTGCACCTCCAGTCCACTAAACTCAACTCACTTGAGTTCTAACTGAAGTCATGCATGCAAATATTCAACTAACCCATAAGAACCACGTATTTCCTTCATGCAATTGCATGTGCCACATCCGTAGCTCGAACTGAAGTGCTCCAAGAGAATAAGATTAAGTTTATAGTCCAAATATTATTGTGAGATAATAATATTTGACTTTTCTATTTTGACAGCCAGTCTAAAAATAGACTTGATCACTCACACTGTGATCACTCACACTTTCATCAAAAATAGAAGTCCATCTATTTTCTCAACTTGATCAATCATACCATAAACAACAACCTGCAATCCATAGACATGATCCATATGTCTAAAAATAGACATAGTCTAAAAATAGACTTGTGCCAAAAATAGCCTGTGGGCCCACTTAGTGAAGGCAACTCTTTTCACTAAGCTCCATCATCTTGTTGCAATCTCAACAGAAGATACCTTGGAAAAGACAACAAGGTTTGTGAATGGCTTATAGATGGAGATACTAGATGAGATTAGTATTCTTTCCCCTAATTCCATAGAGGAAGCCTATCAAAGTGCTTTGAAGGAAGAAGAAAAGATCGCCAGAAAGCAGAAGGCCATAAGAGGACATGGATATGGCAGAGGAAGAGACAATCTTTTGGTAGAAGAAGAACTGTCAACAACAATGAAAAGGGCAGTAGTTAAAAAACTGCAGGACCAATTGAAAAAGAAGGTAACACTAGAGGAGGAAGGCCTTACCAACGGGAAGAGGTAATGGCAGAGGCAGAAGAAATGCCTATCAGTGTTACAAGTGTCACAAGTGGGGACATAGGTCTTTTGAATGTCCTGAAAGTGATCAAGTAGGGCAAAGAGGACCATATGTTGCTCAACTGGAAGAAGCAGAGGCACCACCACAAGAAGTGGAGAACATGCCTAAAATGGGAGAAGCCTTAGTGTTAAACAAGGAATTGATGAAACTGACTAAAAAGTTAGCTGACCAGACACTACGAAAAGCACTGTTCCGAACTGTGTGTAAATCTCATGGGAAATGCTGCAAATTGATTATTAACAGCAGTAGCACTGACAGCCTAGTAGCCAGCGAAATGGTAGAAAAATTGGGTTTAAAAAGATTGAAGCACCCAACACCATACAACATGTCTTGGTTACAAAAAGGACACCAATTGCTAGTTGATGAGTAGTACGAAGTGGAGTTTCACATTGGTAGGTATAAGGATAAAGTAACTTGTGATATCATGTCAATGGATGTGTGCCATATACTATTGGGCAGACCATGGCAGTATGACAGGAAATTTGTCCACGATGGGAAGACAAACTGTTACAAGTTTTCTAAGGATGGGATAAAGCATACATTAGTACCCATGAAAGAGGAGGATAGGGCAGAAAACGGTGGAACAAAATCATTACTATTAGGAGGAAAAGAGTTTCTACAGCAGATTGGAGATGATGAGGTAAAATATGCAATTGTGCAAAGGCCAAGAGCAGTGTTAATCCATACTGAGATTATTGACTTACCTGAGGAGATACATGATCTGTTGTAGGAGTTTAGTGACATTATGGTGGATGATTTACTAGATAAATTGCCACCAAAAAGAACTATCAGTCACCATATTGATTTCATTGCAGGGTTTATTTTACCAAACAAAGCTACTTATCAAATGAGTCCAAAGGAAAATGAAGAGATCAGGAAGTAGGCACAGGAGTTGTTGGATAAAGGGTTGATTTGGGAGAGTCTAAGTCCTTGTGCGGTCCCAATTGTTTTAGCTCCAAAGAAAGGAGGTGAATGGCGGATGTCTATTGATTCTTGAGAAATTAACAAGATCACTATTAGGTACATGTTTCCTTTACCGCGGATGGACGACATGATGGACTGTTTGAGTGGAGCGACATATTTTTCGAAGATTGATTTGAAAAGCGGATATCACCAGATTCGGATTTGTGAAGGGGACAAATGGAAGACAACTTTCAAGACTAATGAAGGCCTGTATGAATGGCTGGTCATGCCATTTGGAATGAGCAACACACCTAGCACATTCATGCACTTGATGAATGAGATGCTGAAGGAATACATTGGAAAGTTCGTGATTGTATATCTAGATGATATCCTTATTTTCAGTAAGACAGAGGAAGAACATTTCCAACATGTCAGGTATGTCTTGGAAAAGTTGTAGCAAAATAAATTACTGTTATATTTGAGGAAGTGTACTTTTTTTAAGAAAGAATTGATTTATTTAGGATTTGTGATTTCAGAAAATAAAAATAAAAGTTAAAGATGGATCTGGAAAAGGTTGTAGCCATAGTTAGCTAGCCATCCCCCAGGAGTTTGTTTGAAGTGCGGAGTTTTCATGGGTTGGTGAGTTTTTATCGAAATTTTATAAAAGATTTCAGTGGGATTTGTGCACCCATGGTGGATACCATTAAAAAGGAAAATCAACCTTTTCATTGGACGGAGTTAGCATAAAAGAGTTTTTAGCTACTGAAAAAGGAGATCACTGAAAGACCAATTTTGAGGTTGCCAAATTTCAACAAACTTTTTCAAGTTCATTGCGATGCCAGTGGGACAGCCATTGGAGCAGTTCTCAGCCAAGAGGACAAGCTAGTGGCCTATTTTTGTGAGAAGTTGAATGAGAGTAGGCAGAAGTATACGTCTTATGGCAAGGAATTTTATGCAGTGGTCCAAGCATTGAAACATTGGAGACATTACTTGATGGTGAATGAATTTGTTTTGTTTTCAGACAATTTTGCATTGCAGTATGTTATGCAACAACATAAGCTGAACCATAAACATGCGAAGTAGGTGGAGTACCTCCAGAGTTTTACATTTGTATTGAAACACATCAGCGGTCAAGCCAACAAAGTGGGAGATGTGTTAAGTAGGAGAAATTTGATTTTATAGGAAAGCAGAGTGCAGGTGTTCGGATTTGAGCATCTTAAGGATCTGTATGAAATAGATGCAGACTTTAAGGAAGAGTATGAAGCTTGCTAGAATCCGCTATTGAGAGACAACAGTTCATGGCTAGACTATAACATATAGGAAGGATTGCTGTTTAGGGGAGGACAATTGTGTATTCGAGAATGTTCAATGAGGGAAAACTTAATCCAGGAAAAACATAGTGGGGGTTTAGCCAGACATTTTGGCATTGGTAAGACTTTGGATCAAGTGAGCCACTTCTATTATTGGCCGAAATTGCATAGAGACGTACAAAGATTTGTGGCTAGGTGTAATATGTGTCAGCTTGCAAAGGGACATAGTCAAAATACAGGATTATATACACCCTGCCTATTCTAGACAGACCATGGGACTCCGTCAGTTTAGACTTTTTCTTAGGTTTGCCAAGAACACAGAAGGGATTCGATTCAATCATGGCGGTTGTGGATCACTTCACCAAGATGGCACATTTCATTCCCTATAGGAAGACCAATGATGTCACACATGTAGCATACTTGTTCTTCATAGAGATTGTCAGATTACATGGCTTGCCAAAGTATATTATTTCAAAACGGGACATGAAGTTCAAAGGTCATTTTTGGCGGATTTTGTGGAAAAGCTAGATACCAAACTAAAATTTAGCTCAGCTTATCACCCATAGACTGATGGATAGACTGAGGTGGTGAACTAAAGTCTGAGGAATTTGTTACATAGTCTGGTTGGTGAAAATTCATGACAATGGGATCATGTACTTGCACAATCAGAGTTCGTTTATAATGATTCACCCAACAGGAGTATAGGCAGAAGTCCTTTCCATATCCTATACAGGATGCACCCCTGTGGTGTGCACAAGTTACAGGATTTGGGTCGGTTGGAATAAAGGAGTGATGATGGTGAAGACTTAGTGAAGGTGATCAATGAACTTCATGAACAAGTGAAATCCAAATTAGAGGACAACAACCAAAGTTATAAATAGAAGGAAAATTTAAAATGATGGGAAGTGCAATTCAGTGTAGGGGACCTGGTACTGGCACATATACACAAAGAAAGGTTTCCTAAAGGTGAATATAACAAACTGAAACTGAAAAAAATAGGACCTTACAGGATACTGTGAAAGTTCTCTACAAATGCATATGAACTGAAACTACCCCTTGGTATAGGGATCTCACCCATCTTCAATGTGGCAGACCTATACCCTTACATTACTGCTAATGTGGAGGACAGTTTGATAGAACACACATAGGACACCTAGGGAGAGACTGAGTCATGGGTCAAACAAATTCCTCCAGCCAAGCCTCCAGAGATCGAATAAATCTTGGATACTCAGGTGGCTAGGTAGACTTGACGGAAAGAGTACTTATAGTACCTGATCAAATGGAAGAACCGTCCAATTGAGGATAGTTCTTGGTTGGATGCAGGCCAGATTCAAAGTGTTGGATACTCGATTGAAGAGCTCATGGACAGGATCCATGAGATTCATTCACCTCGGGATCCTGATGCAGGAGCATCCGACTAGGGAGGCGACAGCTGGACAAGTTGTTTTGATTAAGTTCACTTTTAGTTAGTTTTATTTTTATTTTTAAATGAAGGCTGTTACAACCAATGTTTTTATTTATAAACTGAACAATAGTTAGAAAAGAATTTGTTTAAAATAAGTTAGAAATGAAATTGAATGAAACTGGAAAATAACTATAGTGTAACTGAGGGTGGTTCCTCAATAGTATGAGGCTGCCAACAAGCATAAATAGGCAACCCAGAATCAAAAGTGGGGTTGCTTCCATCTGATATGATAATCACCCTATGAGTGACATCAATTAAAGTTTTATTAAACAAAAGGTATTACAGGCTCATGTGTTGGTGTGTCTTCTGTGTTATTTAAGCAACGGATCGATCAGATTGCCAATACACAGACATTTCAAATGGAGAGACAACAGAGAAACACAGTAAGCAACCATAAAGACATAAGCAATTTTAATAAGGAGTTCACCCTATTCTCTAGGGCTACGTCTCCAGTCCAATTTTCAGTGGTGTCCTTGTTTTATTGTGTCTTTAAACAGAGGATTACAATGCAGGGACTCAATGTGAGTTCTCCTGAAGCAGGTTTTGCTTGGCAAGGTGGTTCCTTGGATTCCAAGCCACTGGAGTACACAAACTCTTCTTCTTCCTACTAGCTCCGTGACCTTCTGGTCTATAGTGGAAGGAGCCAAATGTGATGCTCGATCCGGATAGATTCCTCTATGGGATGGCTTGAATCTCTCAAGCTTTGGTGCTCAATGCTGCCACTGCGTCAGCTCGACCCTCTGTCTCGTCTTGCTTTTCTCTTGCTTTACTGTCTTCTTCTCTTTGTATTCCGTCCTCCTCTCGGGATTCTGGTCTTTCTCCTTCGTCTCTCAGACTTCACTCTGACTTCCACTTGACTTGACTTGACTGTGCATTCTGTCTCCATTCATGGCTTTTAGCCATTCGTTTCCATGCCTGTTTGGTTCCTCTTCCACCTCTGTCGATTCGCCTTCTGCAGCTGTGCTTGGAGTTCCCTGTTCGGCGTCAGCATGAACGCTCAGGGAGTGGCCATGTGTCCTCATCTGAATAGGCACTAGCCTACTTGCCAGTTCATTTCTTCAGTTATGTCGGGGATGCGTTCTTCATCCATCATGGCGGTCAAACAGATTCCAAATCCCTTTAGAAAGCAGCTTAATTCCCTGTCGATTCTGATTCCTCCATCAGGTGCAATCTCAGCCGTCCGATCTAGGCTCCTCCAGATCCAACGTCATATGCATGACCCGCACGGTTGACTTGCTCGACCGATAGCGTTCGATCAATGGCTGTTTTTTCTCTCCTCCGTCACCACGCATCGATAGTTGAGTGGGATCGCTCCGCTTTCTCCAAAACCATTTACTGTTTGAGGGAACCCCGATCAATACCGCTGGTTTTCCAGAGCACGGGTCTCTCCTTCGTATGTTAGCACTTTTCTTTTCTCCGCCCATGGTTCTTCGACTCCCAACGTGAACGAGTGCTTAAGGCTCCTCCATTTTGGCCCTGTTCACCCAACAATATAATCACACCTCGAAAATCACCTCCTTTTCCCGATCTGGGGCTCCTAGGGGCTACTTTGACCTCCTGCACAATCTCCATGGGCCTTGGTTAGTGCGCTTTGATCAAGGTCCTTGTCGTTCCACGCTGGCTGTCATTGCCACTAGTTCATGGTGTTTTTGATGAATGTTTTTGGAATTTTTAGAGATTCGTCTCGACCTGATACAGTCATGGTTCTTTTTGCCAGTCTTTTATGGATCCAATTCAGATCACGGCCTTCCCACTGAAAGAGCTTTTGGACCACCAAAAGTTGGTTTTCTTCAAGCATCGACTAAGTGAGGAAACTTCTGTCTCACTTGCCTAATCTCAATCCACTTCGCACTGCTTGGCTTCGAACCTTTAAGCCCAACCCTGAGGTATTCCACTTGTCCACTGTGCATCGTCCTCACCTTCCTGTCCAACACTATGTCTTCTCGTAATTCACTAAGATATCCAGGTAGCAGGTCATCAACAGAAGGTAATTGACTCTGCTCTTCAGGGTCCTCAACCATTGAAGGTTCAAACAACCTCAAGCAATCTGCGTTCACGATTGAGTAGATGTGCATGTATGCCGGTAGATTAAGGCGAAAAGCATTTTCACCAATCTTCTCAAGTATCCTGAAGGGTCCATACTTGATAGGTTTTAACTTTTTACTTTCACCTTGCATCCTGTCCTTGCTGATATACAACTAGACTTGGTCTCCAACTTGAAAACTATGCTCCATCTGATGCTTATCGTGCCTAGCCTTGTACTGGCCTGGCTCTTTTCTAGCTATTCCTGTACTGCCTAGTGGATCTCCTGGATCTGTTCAATGAACCTAGTTGCCTTGTCCACATCACTGTGTCCATCAACCATGGTATCTTTACCAAAGAAATCCAAAGGAGACCTTGGTATGAAACCAAGACAGGTCTCAAAAGGAGATCTCTGTGTAGAAGAGTGTTTGGCTCTATTGTAAGCATGCTGCACATAACACAAGTGTTCATCCCAAAGCTTAGGGTTTTTGTTGCAATATCCTCTCAGTAATTAGATCACTGTCCTGTTAACTACTTCTGTCTGGCCATTTGTTTGTGGATGAAAAGTTGTACTTTTCTTTAATTTGGTGTCCATTAGTTCCCACAGACTTGACCAAAACTTCCCCAAAGATCGAGTATCTCAATCAGATAGAATAGAAGTGGGTAATCCAAATGAACCCATACATGTTCAAAGAACAATTTTGCAGTTTGTTCAGTTGTAGTCTGTTTACTACAGGGTATCAAAATACACATTTTGCTGAGCCTATCCACAACAACATATAGATAATCATGACCTTTCCTAGATTTAGGTAGTCCTCCAACAAAATCCATGGAAATACTTTCCCAAGGGTGAGAAGGAACTGGAAAGGGAGTGTACAAGCCTATTTTTCTGTTGCTGGGCTTGATTTTCGCACACATAGCACATCCCTTTACATATCTAGAAATTGTCTCACTCATTCTCGGCCAATAGCAGAACCTTTGCAGCTGTGCAACTGTTTTACTTACCCCAAAGTGGCCTGATATCAAAGAAGTGTGTGCTTCCCTAATTATCTTTAATCTCTCAGTTTGTGGAATGCAGAGTTTCCCACAGTGATATAAGAGTCGGTCCTTCATGTGATAGTCCAATCCTTCTATTCTTTTGCCTTGACTCAAAATTGCATATACATCTTTAAAATCCATATCCTGAGCATATTGTTCTATGCAGCTATCATGCAGCGCAAAATTATGCTTAAGTATGGTAGATGCATTTATAATGGGTCTAGATAACATGTCTGCAACCTTGTTACGTATGCCCTTTTTATATCTGATGACTAAATGAAACTGTTGTAGAAAACCCATCCATCTATAATGTCTTGATTGCTGTAACTTAGTTTGGGAGTGTAGATATTGAAGTGGCTGATGATCAGTATGTATTACTGTTTCTTTGCCCATTAAGTAATGTTTCCACTTTTTCACACTCTAAACTAATGCATACAATTCCTTATCATATGTAGGATAGTTAACTACTGCAAGATTAAAATTCTCAGAATGGTAACATATGGGTTTACCATGCTGTGTCAACATTGCTCCAATGGCATAGTCATTGGCATCAGTTTGAATCTCAAATGGTCTTTGTAGATCTGGCAATGCTAGTACCAGTGTTTTACTAATCCTTTCTTTCAAGGTGTCGAAGGCTTTTTGCTGTTTGCCTCCCCACTGAAACACCTTGTTCAATCCTGTGAAGGCATGTAAGGGAGCTGCAATTGAGGAAAAATTTGAAATGAACTTCCTCCAATATTGTGCTGCTCCTAAGAAGCTTCTCACTTCTGTAGCAGACTTGGGTTTAGGCCAGTTTACAATGACTGCCACTTTAGAGGGATCTATTTTCAATTCACCTCCCCCTACTATATGACCCAATTAATTTAGAGAGGTTTTTCCAGTTCACATTTCGAGAGTTTAACATAAAGTTTTTCTCTTTTCAAAACATCTAATGTTTGCTTAACATGCCTTAAATGTTCTTCCCATGTTTTACTAAAAATCAGAATGTCATCCAGATATACAATAACAAAATCATCAAGAAAAGGTCTGAGTACATCATTCATTAATCTCATGAAAGTAGCAGGGGCATTGGTCAAACCAAAAGGCATAACCAGCCATTCATACAATCGCTGCTTTGTTTTGAAAGCAGTCTTCCATGCATCTTGCTCTGCAACTCTGACTTGATGGTATCCATTATGCAAATCCAGCTTGGTGAAGTAAACAACTTCCTTCAATTGATCTAAAGGATCATCTATGCGAGGAATGGGATAACGATTTTTTATTGTTATCTTATTCAGCACTCAGTAGTCAATGCACATTCTCCATGAGCCATCTCTCTTTCTCACCAAAACGATTGGTGACCCACATGGTGATGTGCTAGGCCTAATGAACCCTTTCTTGAGCAACTCCTGCACCTGCCTCTTGATTTCAACATTCTCTAAAGCAGACAATTTGTACATCCCAATGTTAGGCAATGGAACATCTTGCTACAAAATAATATCATGTACTATTCCCTTTTTGGGTGGCAGACCTTTAGGTTCTTGGAACAAGACATCATACTCTGAAACAATCTTTTCTAGATCAGCATTGCAACCCTAAAATACACTGGTTTTATTAGGTTTCTTTTCCTTTACAACCATCAATAGAAACTGTTTACATGAATTTATCATTCTTTTCATCTGTCCTGAGTTTATGAGAATATAATTATTCTTGAGCTTATGAGCTCTTACAAAGTATTCGATTCCACCTTTAACAAGTAGACACTTGTTCTCAGCTCTATAGAAAATAGCCTTTCTATCATACAAGTAAGGACTTCCTAAAACAATTCCACATATATCCATCCAAAGGAATTACATCTAACTCAACCTCATCTACAAATGCTGACCCAAAAGAAAACTTGAGTTTGCACTGTCTAGTCACTTGTAGTTGTGCTTTATCATTCAACCATCCTAATGAGTATGGTCTCTTATGAGGTGTAGTTGCTAATCCCAATTTCTTTACAATTGCTTCAGAAATTAGATTTACTTGTGAGCCACTAGCAAACAAAGTATCAATCTTTTGATTTTTGGAAACAACTCGAATATGGAAAAGCTCATGTCTTTTTCTCTCATGTTCTTCATCCATAACAGATTGAGTAGAATTACTAGTAGATGCTTCAGAATTCTTACCTTTTATACCTGTGGCTGCAATGATTGTTTCATCTCCCGAGTCTGACCCCACATATTTCTGAATAGTTGTATCAATCTTCTTCTTCTTGCCCTTGGACTTCTTAGGTCCCAGCTCTGGATGTAGAATCCAACAGTGTTCATCATCATGCCCATCCTTTTTACAGTGAGTGCATGAAGCTTTACTTTTCTGTGCAGTGTTAGCCTTCCTTTCTTTCCACTTATGCTTTCATTTCTCCTTGCTCTTGCTTATAGTGGGTTGGAATGGTCCCCCAATTTCTGGATTTCCATTCTTTCTTCTAGCTTCTAGATGAGTAGCTTGTACAGATACCTCATCTATACTAGTGGGATTAAACATGAGGATGGTATGCCTCATGTAGCTGTGTAGATCACCAATGTACTTCAAAAGAGTTTCTGGTGAGTTTAATGAGATACCCAACATCAATGCTCTCTTTCTAAATTCTTGAGTATACCCTGGCACACTTTGCTCTTTCAACTGCCGAAGAGTTTTCCAACTCATCATGGCTTGTTGCATGTAAGCCAATGGATAGAACTACTTTTTGATTGCAGCAACAAATTCACTCCAGACAGAGATGGTCTTAACATGCTTCTTTATATCGGCTTGGGTTTTTCCTTCCCACCAAACCAAGGCAATGCCTCCTAGGCATAGGCTTGCCAGCTGAATCTTACTCTTGTCTGAGTCTATGTTCTGTACTCTGTAATACACATCAATTTGTCTAATCCAATTGTCCAACTTTTGAGCATTTAGCTCTCCATCATATATAGGCAAATCAAATTTAACATCTAGTTTAATCAAGGATGCTTTCCTATTATGCACAAGGCTATTAGGAGGTGTAGGAAAGCTTTCTTCTTTCCCTTTCCCTTTTGAGTAGTCATGGGAATGAGATTCATCTTCTTCTTTATCTCGTTTAGAGCTTGATGAATCTTCATCCTTATGCTTTCTAAAGTCCCTATACATTTCTTCTACCATAGAATTTATAGCTAGGAAAATTTCTATAAATTGAGGGTCTGACCCTATAGAACCTTCCTCTGACATTGTCTTCTGAGAATAGACTCTCCCAATTTCAGGATTAATCTCCACCAACTCTCCTTTTCCTAATTTGAGCTTTGATCTAGTGAGCATTCACAGCTAAACCAACACAAGCTTGTCTAACCTTACAGTCTAGTGCTCTGATACCACTTGATCTGATAATCACCCTATGAGTGCCATCAGTTGAAAATCTATTAAACAAAAGGTATTTCAGACTCATGTGCTGGTGTGTGTTCTGTGTTATTTAAGAAACAAATTGATCAGATTGCCAATACATAGACATTTAAATGGAAGGACGTGAGAGAAATATAGTAAGCAAACACAAGACATAGGTAATCTTAATAAGGAGTTCACCCTATTCTCCATGGCTACATCTCCGGTCCAGCTTTCAGTGGTGGCCTTGTTTTATTGTGCTTTCAGTAGAGAATTACAATGCAGGGACTCAATGTGAGTTCTCCTGAAGTAGGTTTTTGCTTGGCAGGGTGGCTCTTGGATCCCCCAAGCCACTGGAGTACACAGACTCTTCTTCCTACCAGCTCTGTGACCTTTTGGCCTATAGTGGGAAGAACCGAATGTAAGGCTCGATCCAGACAGATTCCCCTATGGGGTGGCTTGAATCTCTCAAGCTCTGGTTCTCAACGCTGCCACTGCGTCAGCTCGGCCTTTTGTCTCATCCTCTTTTTCTCTTAACAGCCTCTTCTCTGGGTTTTGTATCATAATGTTCAACTGTTCCACTCCGTGTATTCTATTTCGATGTTCATGGATTTTAGCCATTCGAACTCATGCTCACTCGGTTCCTCTTCTGCCTTTGTCGATTCGTCTTCTGTAGCTGTGCTTGCAGTTCCCTGTTCAGTGTCAGCATGAATGCTCAAGGAGTGGCCACGTGTCCTCATCGGAACAGTGCCAACCTGCTCGTCGATTCAATCCTTTGGTTATGTCGTGGATACGTTCTTTCTCCACCGTGGCAGTCAACAGATTCCAAATCCCTTTAGAGCGCGGCCTAATTCCCGGTCGATTCCACTTCTTTCTATCAAGCGCAATCTTAGTCATCCGATCTGGGCTCCCTAAGATCCGATGTCATACGCACGCCGAGCGTGGTTGACTTGCTCGACCGATAATGTGCGATCAACGACGATTTTCTCTCTCCTCCGCCACCATGCATAGATCGGTGTATGGGATCGCTTCGATCCTATCCAAAACCTCTTACCATTCAAGGGAGCTGTTAGAGTCGGTCTAGTTATCCCTCCATCAGATATCAAAGCTCTTTTTTGAATTTCATGTTTTAGGTGTCCCACCAGTTTTCATCAATTGCATCTCGTTAATCATGTCATAACTCTGATGGAGTGGTCTGTGTCATTCATTCCCCTCGTGCATATCACTGCTGGTTCAGGATAAGTCATAAAGCTTCACAAGTCATGTTTAGTCATATTTTAAATTTTTAGGTCTAGGTCTAGGGTTTGAGTTAATTTAGTCTTGAAAACTTTTAGAAGACCAGCAGGCTAGCGGGATGTCTTAGATAGATCATCACTTCAATAATTCTCACCATTGTACAGCTGAATAAGGACTTCTCTTCAAAACTCTGTTTTGAAGACAATTCGCCACCTCATTTTTGTAAAAATTGTCAAAATTTTCAGTTCTTCAATTGTTCAAGTGCAGCCCTGGTCTCCTTTGCTGAAGCATATCAGATCTATCCCTGCAAAATATTATCAGAGAAAGTCATCATTTCAACCTATTTTATGAAGGAAACCAAAAAGGTCAGAGCCTATTAATTTTGACAAAGTGTCAACAACCAAACATAAGAAAAATGGGTTTTCATAGAGCAAAAATCAAAATGGATGCTATATCAAGTCATTTCTCCTCATTTGCAGCCTATTACACATTTTCAGAGCTAAGAGTATCATTCAAGGGTGATTTTGCAAGTTTGAGGCAAGTTTGTGAGTATTTGGGTCAGCTCCAGGGTGCGCGGCGCATCAACATAGGCGCGCGGCGCACTAGAGGCGCGTGGCGCATCATGCCACTTTTTCCTGTGTAATTTAACACAGGCGCGACGCACTCAGAGTGCGCGGCGCACTCAGAGCGCGCGGCACGTTGGGTAAAGTGCGCGGCGCACTCAGAGCGCGCGGCACGTTGGGTAAAGCGCGCGGCGCATAGGGTTTGTGCCTGCAAATTCACCAAGAAATCGCTCAATTACCTCTCCTCACGCCTAAATTCTCAGGTAGGCCTGCAATCATGACTTGGTTTTATTTCTGGATGATGTATATGAAGAAATTAGCTTCTCTTTGTCATGAAAACCAAGTGTACAAAACCCTCCATGTTCATCAAATTGCTATAAGGTTTCAAGTGAAAAGTTTGCTGTAGGGTTTTTAAAAAAAAAAAATTATTGTTGCCAAGGCTTCTTTTTCCCTTGTTTCACATTTCCTATATTCCCCAAACTATTTTTCCCGATTATTCCTTATCAAACTCTTCATCTTCCTCTCTCAAAACCCTAAACTCTCCCTTTTCCTATAACCATATGATCCCTACCTTATTTCAAAACCCTAAAACATTTCTATGCCCCTTTCCCTTCCCTAATTTCCTCATTTTATTTCCATGGTTCCCATTTCCCTAATGCTTCCCTTTTCCTAACAATTCTCGTCATTTATGTCCCCTTGGTTACAACATTTTTATAAAGAGACAAAAAGTCAACAGTCAACTTTTGGCATACAGTTTTATATCAGCAAATATATATATTCCAGCCACCTTGTTGTTAGAGAACATGTCAGAGACCGAGTCAATATATGAGCAGGATTATGATAGTGACTCTACATCGGAGGTCAATGTGCCTAATGTGCCACAAAGGTATCACAGGGGTGGCAAGAGCAGACATCATGTTAGGGAGGAGCCTACCTCTTTGGCTCAATTGCAAGCTTGCCCGCTTGCAATGGATTGTTTTCGGCGCCTAACATGTTATCAATATTGTGACATGATCTCACAAACTCAGCATCATCGGGAATTGGTCCATCTATTTGTCCTTAACTTACAGGATAGTCATGTGAACCTTGCCGGAGTGGATTTCACTTTGTCACCCAACACTATTTCTCAGGCCACCAGGATACCAAATGTGGGGGAGGAATGGAGTAAACGCCAGATGCTGGAAAGATATTATTATGAGCCATATGTCAAGCCCGCATATATCAAACACTTGAGCACAGCCTTTCCTTTCAGATACCTGAAAGATGAGTTTGCACCATTGATGAAACTCATCATTCGGTATTTCAGCTGTGAGGGCAGATTTTCACGTCTCTATGCGTACCATGTACGCTTGTTGATGCATTTCACACGAGTACGTATGATGAGCATTCCGTTTTTTATGTGCCGAAACATAGAGAGGATGGTACCCTTAGTACAGAGGAAGACCCCGACACATCAGCACAGGAGCATATATCACTATGGATTGATCAAAATCATAGTGATGCATCAGTTGGCACAACAGGGTATTGCTTGGGAGGATTTCATCTCCCGTGATTTCTTTTCCGCACTACAGCCTTCTCCAGAGATCGTCCATGATGAGGGAGGGCCTTCACAACAGTTTGACAATCATGAGACCGAGCATGTTGATGCTCCAGGATATGTGACATATCAGAAAGGCCCCAGGGCCTTATTTGCAGCTGCATGACGAGTACCTTCTCCACCCGGGGTGGAAGGGGTCTCGTTGACATCATCAGCAGAGCGAGTATTATCTCCACATCATGTGGAAGGGGTCTCGCTTCCATCTACAGCACATGTACAGAGTGAGGAAAGGTGCAAGAGACCCATGGTTGATGAGGGTTCTTCAGGAGTTCAGGATACCGGTATCATTGATGTTGATGCTAGTTCGCCCAACTCAGAGCTTAAGGAGATTATCCAAGAGCAAAGGGCTGAGAATGAGTCACTGCAAAAGAAATTGAAGATGGCTAAATGGGTGATCAACTACTTAGAGCAGCGCAACAAGCAGTTGGAGGATGAGCATGAACTTTATGAGCTGCGCAAGATCCGTGAAGACGGGAATTGGCTCGTAGGAGACCCGGTGATTTGACACCTATTGATCGGGAATCAATGCTCATCTGGGTGAAAAATCACTTGGAAAATTTGTTGGTGAAGGCAAACAAGGACAAGGACATGCTTCGCCACATGAAGACTCACTATTGGGCTCGCATGCATGTTTGCAAAGCGAGAATGAAGGTCCTCAAAAGGCGTTTGAGAAAAGCACAAAAACAACGCAAAAGGCCTGATCCACTTCGAGTTTTGGCCGAGGCTTCACTAGTTGAGCATGATACATGATAGAGGTTCTTCACTCCAATTTTGGGCAAATTTGGAGAAAATTTTGTTGTTTCAAAATTTTTGGCTTGCAAAATAGGTTTTTGGGTTCTATGCGTCGCGCTCAGCACACAACCCACAAAATGGAGAGGTCCAAATCACAGGTGGCTTAAATGTTTTGATTTTTCATGATGAAATACACATGCTCAGCAATTTCCAAGGCATTTCATCAAGTTTTGGGTGATCAAAAGCTCAAAAAACATCATGAAAATCACCTTTCTGCCACTTTTTGTACCAACAGGAAGTACTTCTGGGAGAAGCCACTTTTGGAGGGTCAAATGGAGACCAAATTGGAAAATTCCACTTGGGTTGGAAAGTAGACATTTAGGCCTTTCCAGCAAGCCCACTTGAGCTTAATTTGAATGTCTAGAAGTGCCCCAAAAGTAGCTGCAAAGGCGCGCGGCGCACAGGGCTCAGGCGCGCGGCACACAGGGTGTTTTGGCTCAGTTTTCTTCCTCAGGTCAGCGAATCAAGCCAATTTCACCTGTTTTGACTTGTGATGGGATTTTTCACCCTCCTTGATGTAATTATTGGATATTTATGTTGTTATGACACTTATTTACCTATTCTAGATGATTCATTCATAAAATAGCAAAAATGTAATGAATGAATTGGTTTCCTAGCTTATAGAGGCAAGTTGTTTTGACTACCTAGATTGTAGTGCTTATTTTAGAATTGGTTGAAACAGCTCCTAAGATGATGAGCTCGACCCATAGAGGCAAGGGAATGTGTTAGCTTTCCTATATTATGTATTTTCTTAGTCATTTTCAGGGTTGGACTCTTGGGATAGCTTGAGACTATATTGTACATGTCTTATCAACATTTTTGGCAAAGGAAAGACCAGGGTTTTGCAGCACTATTTGGGATCCATGTGGCTTTATGTGTTGATGGTGTGTTTCTATCAGTACTTGTAAGTTGTGCATGTGCATCATTATCTCTATTGAATCTTTTGTTATTAAACAAATTTAGTGTTAAGGTAGAATCCATGAAATTGCTATGCTCTACCTTTAAATTTGTTTAATCTTTTATGTTTTCTTCAGTTTAAGGAGAACCCTTGAGACCCCTTGCTCTCCTTAGCCCCTCACCAGTCTGATCTACTCATCTCACCTACTTTAAGGCATCAAAACAATTGCCTATCTTGCCCCAAGTCGACCTCTGCAAAAATTGTGCCTCATCCCCGCACCCAAATTTACCTTTTCCTTCAATTCAACAAAATGATCAAAACTCAATTGTAAACTCTTTGTACTTCATACCTAGCCTAAAATTAGTCATCAATTCGGTCATCTCGAGCCATTTCGATTATCTTTTGCCGAGTTTGACCCGGAGAGAGCCCTCTCCTGTCTTCGTAGGGCTAGCTACGAGGCTAAGCGTGGTTTGATGTGGCCTTGAGTCTTACCTTATTTCAGCCTAAGGTAGATTTGAGCGCTAACAGGAGCCCCGATCAAAACCACTGGTTTCCAGGGCGCAGGTCGTGCCTTTGTACTTTAGCGCTTTTCATTTCTCCACCCGCAATTCTCTGGCTCCCAACGTGACCAAGGGCTTAAGGCTCCTCCATTTCGGCCTGCTTTCCCAGCGATGCGTGATTAGTGCTAATCATGCATTGAAAATCAGCTCCTTTTCCCGGTCTGGGGCTCCCAGGGGCTACTTTGACCTCTTGCATGGTCTCCATGGGCCTCGGTCAACGTGCTTTGACCAAGGTCCTCATCGTTCCATGCCGGCTGCCATGGCCACTGGTTTAGGGTGTTTTTGATGCTGTTTTGGTTTTCATTAGAGATTTGTTTCATCCCAATATAGTCAAGGTTCTTTGACAGTCGTTCATGGATCCAATTCGGATCATTAAACATCAAAAAAAGGTTACAGTAACTGCTCTTTTAAAGAGAGTCGATGATCAAAGTTTCAATTACAATAGTGAATTTCATAAAAAAAAACAATAGTCCGTCCCTTGGGCTAGCAACGCTATCCTTTCTTATAGCAGCCAAGTGGAAATATCAATGATACAAATAACCTTTGAGGTAGCAATCCCTCAAGATCAAAGGATCCTGAGGGGTTCACCATATTGTTATCTCTCAATTATCTTCTCGTTCTCTTACACCGATTTGGCATCTCCTCTTCCTTTTCCTGGCTTATACGCTCTAATTTGGATTGCCTCGTTTGGATGAGGTTCCCTGTCAAAGGGACAACAATTAATTTTGTCTTGTCTTTTCCTTTGGAATGGTGATCTTCCATTTTCTTCTTTTTCTACATAGGAAAAGGTAATTATTAGTCATTTTATGTTGCTCATAAATCTTCCAAAAATTATCATAATATTTCACCACATACTCATTTCATAATGCAAGGAAGTTATGAATTTAAGGAAAAGATGACAAAATAAGTAGTAATTACATACCTTCTCTAGTGCTCAACACACCCCCCTGCTTACCCTTTTTCATGTCCTCATGAAAATATTGTAATTGACATGCAAGGTAGTTAGGGAATAGGTTAGAGAAGGAATCTCATGAGGTGGTATACAACCATGATGGCTAGCTAGGAATTCAAAAAAATGTCCTGTCTGACCTTCAAGCATTTCATATAAGGCTTGATATCCTGGTGCAGGGTGCCAAATAATTGGACTTCTGAACCTACAGTCTAACTGAGATGGCCCTGCTCTCAAAATGAGGTCACCATAGATACCCAAGCAGTGAGCATCTAGCTTAAAGTTCTCATAATTGAATGGTTCTCAGTTTTGGATGTTCCGATTAGATGTCTGGTATCAGAATTTGGCTGCTGCTATGGCAAGGTCTTTGATGGTAAAGAAATATTCTATCCCTTGCTAGATGACTGCTGTATGAATAGGTCCCAATGCCTTGATCACTCCCTGAGTTCTCATTAGGCTCCTATGTTTATTCCATAATTGCTGTGGGTCTCTAGGTTCACCTCTCACCCATAAATCTAATCCATTCTCCTGTCTTTGAAAGACATTGTAGGCTTTAAGTCACTTTATTTGATTAACAACAAAAGAAATGAATGCCTGCAGTTGGACATCACACAAAAAAGGGCTAGGGTTCTGTTCTGTTTCTCCATCTAATACAAAATTGTGCAAATAGAATTCACATAACAATCGCTGAACTTTCTCCCCGTAATGCTTACAACAGTTTATGAAGTCATCAATGGTTTTTATCTCTATAGTTACCTACTTTGACAGCTTTAATTTCCAATTGTAAATATCTTTCCATTAGAAAAAAAGCATAGTTCCTAGTAGGTGCCCTACACGCTAGAACGCCAGTATATAAAGAACATAAGGTTTCCATTTGTTTGATTACTATGTCTAGTCTATGGGTTACCTTTTTTACTCTTTCTTCTGCCTTTTTCCATCCTTCAAAGGCTTGGATTTCTGATGCGTTAATGCTCTTCAGCTGCTGTTGTAACTTCGCATATTTTTCTCGAGGGACAATTTGCTCTGTAAGTTTCTCTATTGTTTGTTGGGCTTGTGCCAAATATTTCTGCACAGTTACTATCCTCGGGTGTTATTCAACATAATAGTTGTAGGTGGGAGATCTACTTGGATCTTTTTATCATAGGCTGATACGTTATCTGTTTGTATTTCGACATGGGAAATAGCCAAATGTTGTTCCTTTTGGTTTTGAATGGCAGGTGGGACTTGAGTCCTCTTGATCTTTTTCTTAAGGGGTTTTTCCTGGGTTGTTGCATTCTTTGCCATAGCAGTCTCTTTTGATTTCTTCCCCATTTTCAGAACCCTTATCTGTTGTCAAAGTTGCTTAAGTTGCTTAATTACGTTAAGCAATCTTTGCTGTTCCTTTCGCAATATTTTAATTTCCTCTGTTTTCTGGGAAGGAATAGCCATTTGTTTACTAGGGCCTGGGCTTTGTACCTCAAGTGTTGTGCCTTTGTCTTGGCCAATTTCCTTATTTTCTTCTCGGGGTGCTTCTTTAGTGCTATGCTGATCAGATTGTTTAGGGGTAGAAACCCTAGCTTGCTCTGCTGCTTCCTGGGTAACCTCTTCTTCTACCCCTTCTTCATTGAGAAATTCTTCCGGTGTATTATGACTGGGAACATGCTGTTCCCCTTCTTCATTCTCGTCACTCTTCTCCCCAGATACGCTCTCGTTATGAGCAGAGTGGTCCTCTCCTTCCTCCTCATCACACAATTCCTCGGATGCACTTTTATCATGGGTAGAGTTCTCATGTAGTCCTTCTTCCTCATCACACAGTTCCTCGGGTGCACTTTTGTCATGAACAGAGTGCTCCTACGGTCCTTCTTTGGTGTGGGGGTTAAGTGGGCTATGAGCTTGGACATATTGACCCATATTGGCCAGAATCTGGGCCAATTCATTTTCTTGTAGTGGGTTTTGCAGTGGACTTTCACTGCGTTGCTCTGTTCCCTCTTTTTGCTGACTGGATTGCTCAGTCTCCTCCTCTGGTTCTCCTTCATCATTTTCCTCCAATTCTTTTTCATTCTCCCCACCTTCCAATTGTGGGGGTTGTTCATCTCCTGAATCATGTATCTCCACAGGCTGATTACTGTCTTCTTGGAAATTTCTTAGCATTCCCCTGATCCTTGCTAGTCTAACAAATTTCTTTCATTTCAGTGGTCTGCTCGATGTACAGGCAACATGTTTTCATTTTAGGGCTGGAAAAGCTAGTCCCCTGTCTATTGCAAAGATTAGTTCTTCCCAATTGCTCTATTGTTAGGCAAGACTATGGCTGACTATCAGTCGTATTAAACCATGGTGGCTTACTTCTGACTCTAAATGGCGAGATTTCTTCATACTTCGGGCAACATCATGTAATAGAGAATTTAAAAACACAGGCAAATTCACAGTGAACTTTTGCTTTAACACAGCTAAAAGTTTAAGATGGCGTGGTCTTACCATGTCTTTCCTGCCATCATAAGTGATGTAGCTCTAGATAATTCTCGCCAATTCTGCCCACGGTTCTTTCAAGGTTGCCGGTAGAACTCCCTTCCCTTTTACAGTCAGGTTCTACCCTTCATCTTGGAAGATTTTTATGGCGTCTCGGAGTCTCACCTTTTTCATAGTCCACATAGGTCCAGTGGCTGGCAGTCCCAAAACCTTTGGAATTATGTCATCAGTGACTACTATCTGTCTCCCTCTCACCATGGAATAATGTTCATACAAGTTCTGTAGAAACTCAATTGCCACCGTCTCATTGGATTGCTGTAGACGGTTAAAATATGTTATCCATCTTGCCCTCACTAGGATTTCTCGTGCAGCGTCAGAGACCATAAACACCTATGGCTCACTGTGAATTGATCTTCCTCCCATCTTAGCACACTGTAAAAAACATAGGGACGATAATGGAACAACATGCTATTCAAATTTTTAGCTCATTGTTAGCAAACACAGAGAAGATGACGGAACAACAAGCTGTTTGAATTTCAACTTACTGCTAATTTTTGTAGAGAAAAACACAGAAATAGCTTCGGAACAACTAGCCATGCATATTGGGAAACAAAATACCGTTAAGCATTACTATTCCTGAGTCATTAATTCTTCTGAATGTTGAGCTGACATGTATGTCAGCGAATTATGGGGATCACTTGCGCCCCCCTACAATATGATAGGTCGTCCTCTGCTGTTGAATGAAGGAGTAGCATACTGAACTGCCCTAGTACAGAGTCATAAAGGAACATCGTATACAGAAATTCCATGTTTACAATGACGAGCAGATTGCCGAAATTGAGGCGTATAATAGAATCGCTTAATAAATAAGGAAATGTCATGAAATGATGCGAGAATTGGAGGATAGGACAGTTAACGTGCATAAAAGGTCCTATGCAGTCATTATCGACCTTTACCGTCATAATTGATTTGTAATTAATTTTCATGTATCAAAGGTTCGTAAGGGTTATATGCATAATCTCATTTGAACCATTGATAAATATGTAAGAATAAGGCTTTTATAATTACTACTGGTGTATAAGAAATATGACCTCAATACCATCAATAGAGCTCTGTTGCCCACACGTGTCCATAACCTTGATAGAGTTGTTTATTTCACCCTTGGAACCATAATGCTTTTTGTATGCCTAGGAAAGTGCTGTGCAATGTCAGAATGGAAGCCATTATGGTGGCTTGGTGACCAGATAAATCACAATGCCATTCACCAGGGAGGAGTGAAAGGTGGGCAGGCCGGGTCGTGATGAGACCTCCTGTTCCAAGGACTTTTTATTTTTCTGATGTGCCGCTTGGATCAAATCCCTGTTACACTAAAAATTGTCACCATGACTTTCTGTAATCAATATGAGTCTATCACCACTCATACATACCTCCTTTGCAAGTTTTAAACCTCACCTCTACATATCAAGCTTTGAAACTGAGAGAAAGTCCTTAAAAATCTCTAAAACTATGGTTTCACACATTCTCTTAGCATTACCTGTGGTGCCGCACTCACTGGTCATGTCCCCTGTTCACCTGACCACTCTGTATCTGCATATATGGGTGCGAACCCCTGTAAAAGTGAAAAGGCACGAGTTTATTCTTGAAAACTCACTTTGAGTCAATTTTGGAAGCTTCTAGAAGGAATCTTGCGCTGACAAGTTTGCTCCATGAGGGTGCATGCATCCCATTCCCTAAGCAGCTAACCCCTTGATGTGAGGAGCTTATCCCCTTGAAGGAGAACTCTATCCCTCCAATGGTGGATCTGTAACCTCCTTCCCTTGCACTATAAAATTAAGCTTTGGGCTGGTTACTTGGGAGGTGGAAAGCTGAATGTTTTTAAGGGTAAATGCTGCTGGAACTTAGTCTTCCTTATTGAGCTTTTGAGAGGAAATATCACATACCTTTTGATCTCATTTGGAAGAGAGTGAGGCTTTTCAAAGTAGAGGAGATTCCTGCTTGGACCCTGGGAAGAGCTTGTACAACATCAAGGCACCAAGGTTGTAAAGTTCTTCTTTCTCAAAGTTAATACAATCAAGTTTAATTTTCTCAATAAGCTGTGTTTAATGGTTTATTTCATAGACTCCTTGATCACTATGACGAACATGATTTATTATATTAGCTATGCAGGTGTTCTTTGATGTGTGATTGTTTGTGTTTGTAGGTTATTAAAAGGATACTCTTTGAAGCGGTTGGAGCAAGGCTGCCACAAACTAGCGTTGGACTTGAGGTAGGGTCTAAAACACCTCTTAGTTTGTATTAATGAATCAAAATATGTTTAGAGAAAAGTAGATTTTCTTGTCCTGCTTGTTGTTAGATATCAATTGATACTAGGGATATCGGTCTTGTTCACAAGAATTATTTATCCGCTTAACAAATTGGCGACTCCACTGGGGACGGGAATTGATTGTTTAATTTTCCTTGATCTTTGATCTGAGAAACTTGATTTTTTGTTTCTGGTTTTTACTTGATGTGTGTGGGATTGGGTAGTTTGTCAGTCTTGGATTGATTTTTAGTTTTTATAAAATTTTTACGAGGACCGCACGTTCTGTTTTAAGTTACAGTGCGGACCTGACCGCACTGTTACTTTACTGCACAGAGCGGTACCACACCTGGTTTCACTGGGGGCCTGCGGACCCTGTCAAAATTTTTGAAAATCTTGAAATCTTTTCATCCAAATTATTTTAGATCTTTTTTGTTACTTTTATCCTCTGCCCATATCTACATATATCCTGTTAAAAGTCTCTCATAAGCGAGTTCCATTGGTGTTGTGTTTTGAATGAATTTCTAGAAGTTTTTGCATGCTTGGTTTGGTCTTCACTCAGTCTTTGTAGTGACTTGAAGCTTAGAAGCCTAAGAGACCTTAGATCACCCTAGAATCTTTTGTCTTCTTGATAAGTCTGGCTGGTTTGTGAGATCTTCCTTTGGTGAGAAATCAATTTTGTTTCTCTTTGCAAAACTTTGAATGAACTTGGTCAAGTTGTGAATTTCATTTGTTATAAAAACATAGCTGGATGTTTTTGGTTGATTTTTCTTGCTGAATGAATTGATCCTCAGTTTGCTGAATAACTAAAGGAAAACATCCTCAAAAAACATTTGAAGCTTTTATTTCGATTAGTTTTAAGAAGTTAGATCTCAAGATTAGATTTTTCATAGTTTTGAGTGTGTTGCCTTGAAATTTTAGTTTCTCTTTTGAATTTTTTTTTTTTCTAGTTTTGAGTGTCAAAATGAAAAGGGATTTATTTCGTGAGCATAATCAGTAGCTTCGTTTGAGTGTTTTGAAAAAGACAAAAACAAACAAGAGTTTTCTTTTCGTTTTTATGTTGAAGGAAAGTTTTGTTTTTCAAGAATTGCATTCTCAACTTTTCCTTTAGCTAGAGATTCATTGAAAAAGAAAAGAATTGATCATCTTAGGTGCATTTTTTAGCATTTTGGAGTCGAGTCTTCACACCACAAAGTTTTATCTCCATACCTTTTGACTTAAGAAACAACCAATAAAATTAACGCTTAATTAAAATTCATCTAGCAATCTTTTTATTTCTAGGGTTCTTACTCACCAACATAGCTTAGGCTAGTATCTTGGAGTAGGGATTCATTAATTCTCCAAGATAGTTAAAACAAACAAGTAGTCGATCTTGCAGTAGGAAGAAAATCCAATTGTTACATCTATGCTCTGGGAAAGCTCCCCTTAAAGGAGAAGCATGAGATCATATCTGAACCAGTGAGGTAATCAACCCTTCCTCATTGGGAACGATAGAAGATATTCACGTATTAAAAACGGTAAACCTCGGATTGACCATTGTCAAGGAGCCTGGGGTCACTTGTTGGTAAACCTTGGATTATGTCAAGGAGCCTTCAAGGGGATTGAGCTTGTTACTCTGCCCTTGCGTGCATATCATATCATAGACTGTTCCCCCAGGTATATTTGTTTCCGTTGGTAACCTTAGTGGCTATAATCTTTAGTATTCTTCCTAAGGTGATGGTGGAGGGAAGATCCCACTGTACCTGGAACAGACGTCGACTAGACTCACTTGGATTCTCTGGGGGGTTATCTTCACTTGAGATGGTTTTGTGGAGAAACTTGTGCCAGTCTGTTTCATTAAGCAGGTTGTCAGGGTAACTGTTCCAACTGCCATTTTTTATTGAATTCTGCGAGGTTGGATTTCATCACCAACTAGTGTTTTCGGTACGGAAAAGTACTGTTTGTGTGTGGTTTGAACTCTTAGATTGTTAGGTGTGTGATTCAATTGTTTGGTTCTTTAGAGACTTTAGGTGGTTTTGTTGAGATTTTCTTTGTTTTCGTGTGAAGTAATTAATTAATTAATCGTGGCTGAATTACCGAGACAATCCCGTAGACTTCGAGGGTAGCCTCCCAAATATACGCCAAGTCAGATTGAAGGGCTAAAAGCTCTTGTCACACCTAGTTAAAGTAGATTTGGGTCACCAGAGGCCGGAGAATCATCTTTGGTTATTCATCCTGATTATCATGTTCCAGCAACAAAGTATATTTCTGAACCACTTTCAGTTTCCGAGCTTACTGGTAGTTTTTCCTCTACTAGTGAACTCGTTGAGGAACCTGAAATTTCTGAACCTGAAACTGAACCTGCTGCTACTCCATCCTCAGGATTTGGTTCTCCAGTTTCTAATGCTACTGGTTCACCTAGGGTAGGAAGTGTCATTACCCAGAATCTTCCGACGGGACTTATTTCTATTGAAGAACTTATTATTCCGGAGGAGGATATAACTCCCCTTGAAAATCAACTGACTATAGAACTTAGGGAGCGTGAATCTATTTTTTACAGTCCTTTTCGAAGTGATGCTTGGTACTTATCTTTGACGAACTTTTTAGAAAATCTGGGTCTCGCTGCTTCACCACCTCGTATTCCTTTTCATCCAACCCAGAGGTTATTATCCTCCTTCGAATATGTCAAACCAGTCGTCCATGTTCTTGCAAAATCTGGAAACATTTTTATATGGCGGTCCTTCTGTTCTGTCTGGGTATCAGTCAGTTTCTGGTACTTTTCAGGAGCGTCTCCTCAACCCATCGAACAAGGGGTATCAACTGGTCATAACGGAACTCCACCGTTGAGTGTAGAAGAAATTCTTATGATGTTTGGTGCTATTCCAAATCCCCAACCTCAAGGTAGTCAGAATCTGTCTGGGGGGAAACCTCAAGGTAATCCGTTCTCGCTTGGGGGGCAACCTCAGGGGAGTAAAATAACGCCTGGGGGGAAACCTCAAGGCAGTCAAATTCCACCTGGGGGGCAACCTCAAGGTCAGTATATACCTCAGGGTCAGTACATGCCTCAAGGTCAACCCCAGACTCAATATATACCTCAAGGTCAACGTCAGACTCAATATGTGCCTCAAGATCAAACCCAGTATCAATATATACCTCAAGGTCAACCCTAGTATCAGTAACCACCTAAAGGTTATCAACCTCAAGTTCAGTACCAATCTCAAGGTTTCCAACCACCTTCTGGTCAATATTTTGTTCAAGGAACTGGAAATTATCAGTCCTACACTCAACCTGGTTATGGTCCTCAATATGCTCAACCTATTATGGGCCCTTACCCTGGAAAGAATATGGTGTGGGATCCAACTCAAACTCAACAGATTTTGCAACCCAATGTGCAGTTGTCATCTCAACCTGGACAACCCATGGTTTCTGGTTCAACCCAGCAACCCGTCCAGTCTACTATCCAAACCTCTGCACCTGGTGTAGTTCATCAGCCTGGGCCTAGTTCGCCTCGAACTCCACCTCAATCTACTGCTGCAACTACTACAGCTTCTGTTCAATCTACCCCACCTACTTCTGGAGTATCGACAACTTCGGTTTCTACTGTTCCTGTATCAACTCCTCAAACCTTGGTACCCCAGTCTGGACCTACAATCCAGACTTCAGTTTAGATGCCTGTAGGACAACCTGGTCCAAGTACGGTTGTCACAAGTCAACCTCAATTTATTTATCAACCGTACCAGGGACAATATCAATATGGTCGTACTGTAAAAACCCCTGTTTATCTGTATCAACCATAGCCTGGGTAGACATAATAACAACCTCAACCTCAACCACCCCAATTTGGTCTGGTTAATCCTGGTTTTCCGGGAGGATATAATATTCTGAATGCGAATCCAATTCCAGGTTATCCTGGGTATCCTCCTCCTGGAGCTGGTCTTGTGTCCCAAAGTTTTCGAGATCCTAACCGTCAGTTACCATTCATCGCAACTTTGGATTTACCCGACTTGTCGCGCCTTACGAATGATCCAATTAATTATCTTCCGTACTAGCCACCAATGCCTAATAAGTTTCCCAGTCCCAAGTTTGAAGGAAAACCTGGAGAGGATCCATCGAACCATGTGATGACGTATCACCTCTGGTGTGCATCAAATTCTATTATAGATGATTCAATTCGCTTAAGGCTTTTTCAACACAATCTAATTAGTCTGGCAGCTAAGTGGTACATTGATTTGCCATGAAGCTCTTTTTATAATTTTAGTCAGTTAGCTACTTTGTTCTTAACTCATTTTCAGTTGCCTGTCAGATATGAAAACGACACAGAATTATTAACTTCATTAAAACAATCAACGTCTACATATATTTCAGACCATATTCACGAATGGCGATGTCGACGACGTTTAGTGAAAGTTTATATCCCGGATCAAATTTTGGCAGAATGGTTTGTTAAATCCTTATTACCAAAAATCATTGAGGATGTGGCTAAGGTAGGAGTCGTTACTGAAGAGCAAGTAATTGCTCAAGCTCAGTACCTTGACTTAGTTTATACGCAGTTGGGTACTTTACACGAAAAAATCCCCGATCTTCCCAAGCAAAATCAAATCAATGCAACTCCTTCAGGGTCTCATGCCACTGATGGTATGATTGGTACAGTTAATACCAAAAGTAAGAAGAAATCTACAAAGAATTCTTCTCCTATTATAACTTTACCAGATTCCCCGACAGGAGAAGCTTCCGCTGAAGTTCCTGCCAATATTCATGTTGTAGAATCTTCTACGGCCAAATCCAAATCCGGCGGTAAAAAGAAAGGGAAGAAGAAAAATAAACAAAATGCAAAAGAGAAACCAGAAAAAACTGGATCTACTGACGAGAAATGTAAACCTCGCTATCCTTGTCTCATTTGTGATGAGGAGCACTTTACAAGAGATTGTCCACATCAAGCTGAGGTTTCAAAAATCGTCAAAGGTTCTCAAACGCCTGTCTTGAAGGATCCTTTTCCCACTCAAGATAGTAAGATGATAGGTTCTTCCTCAAATGCCTCAGAAGAACCAATTATGATGATGTCCCATGTCAAGATTGCAACGCGATCGCAAGATTATGGAAGTAAGAATCTTGTTGGTGGTAAGGAACCAGAATCTTCTAGTTCAAACCTATCAACTTCAACTCCTCCTGGTTCCGATCCGCTACAGATCGAGAAACCTAATCCAGACTTAGTAATCAAACTGCCTGCTAAAGGTATACTTCGGAAGTCAGCTTTCAATCCACATGCGAGAGCTGCTCATAACTATAACATTGTTGAAGATTTAGCTATATCTCCTTCAGCAATGTCAACTTTGAAAGTGCTGCAATCATGTCCAGCACAGCATAAATTGCTTTTGTCTACTATAGGAACCATTGGTGTTCAGGATTCCAACCTTATAATCTTCGATTTAGAAAATAGTACACCTTGCTTACCTCATCAAATGGCTTTCCAAATCCCAGTGTTAGTCAAAAACAGGCCTTGCTTTCGAACTATGATTCAAGAGGGAGCTTCAACGTGTATTATGTCGATTTCGTGTTGGAAATCGCTTGGTTCTCCGACACTTAACCAATCCCCGACAATTTTGAAGGCTTTTGATGGCCGAAGGTTTCATCCTTATGGAATTCTGCAGGATTTACCTATAGGGGTAGAAGGCAAAACTATTAATCTAGATGTGGAGGTGGTTGATGCCCCTCTAGATTGCAACCTTCTCTTAGGTCGCAGTTGGTCTTACGCGATGACTGTTGTTGTTTCATCGGTCTTTCGGCTCATAAAGTTCCCATATAATGGAAAGATCGTTACAATAGATTAGTTGACTTACTTTTCATCCGACCCAGCCTCTTCTGAGAGTATTCAACATGTCGGTAAAACAGCTATCCCTTACAAGGATGTTGGGGTGGGATTAGTCAAAGATTCTGGTTTACTAGGAAAATTTTCCTTTCCTCCTCCAAACATATCACCTCCTTTTGCAACCATTCATATGATTTCATCAGACACTATTGTTCTTGATTATCCTTGGATCGTTCCTTCCAATTCCGAGGTGGACTCATTTGGTTATGCCATGCCCTTGAGTCCATTTGAAGTTGCATATCATTTTCCAACTCTAGTTCAACCGAAATCAATCCAATGAATGTGGTCAATGAGGAATCATTTTCAATCTCAACCTCAGATTCAACAACCTTTCCTGAAACTGTTCATACTAATGAGCAGATTCGTGAGATTTTATCTGTTGATGATTTACCATGGGAATATCTTCATCATCGATCTTCATTTTTAGCTGAGCTTGATCATTTTGAAAATGATTTCTTGTCTATTTTTACCACTGATTATGTCAAGGAACCACATAATCCATTAAAACATTATGATTCTGAGTTGAATTTGGGAAACATTTCTCGAACCATTCCTATTGACATTTCAGTGAAGCCTAGAGTTATTGAAAACATTCATATAGGTGCTTCTTGTACGGACAAGGAAATCCAAACTTATAAAGCCTTATTTCAAGAATTTTGTGATGTGTTTGCCTGGTCATACGAAGAAATGCCAGGAATCGATCCATCAATTGTTGTCCATGAAATCAAAACTTACCCGGATGCTAAACCCGTCTGGCAACGTTTGCGTCAGATTCACAGACGAAAAGTCGTTGCTATTAAAGTTGCAGTTGAGAAATTACTTAAAGCAGGCTTTATATATCTGATCCCTTTAACGGATTGGGTATCAAATATTTTTCCTGTTAACAAAAAGCAAGGAATGATAAGAATATGTATTGATTATAAGGATATTAATCGAGCCTATCCAAAGGACAATTATCCAACTCCCTATATCGATCAAATAATTGATGATTGTGCCGGCAGTGAAATGTTCTCCTTTATGGATGGATTTTCCGGTTACAATCAAATTAACATACTCCCTGTTGATCAACCAAAAACGGCTTTCATTTGTCCATGGGGGACCTTTTCTTATTGCAAATTACCTTTTAGGTTGAAGAACGCCGGAGCAAATTTTCAAAGGGCTATGTCTTATGCATTTCACGACGTCAAGCACATTGTGCAGCCTTATCTTGATGATTTACCTGCTCATTCATTACGTAGAGTCAATCATCTCACTCATTTACGAGCCATCTTTATGAGATGTAGGTATTATCGAATAAGGTTGAATCCACAAAAATGTGTTTTCTGTATAGAAACGGGTCGCTTGCTAGGATTTGTCGTTTCAAAAGCTGGCATTCGTGTCGATCCCTCGAAGGTTGAAGCCATTATTAAATTACCTCCACCTTCGACTCTTCGCCAACTCCAAAGTTTGCAAGGGAAATCAAACTTTTTACGTCGATTCATTCCTAATTACGCCGAGATAACGAAAGGTTTTACCAGGTTGTTGAAATAGAATACTCCATTCTTTTGGGATAAGATAGCTCAGACATCTTTTGATGCACTTAAACACGCATTGACCCATGCACCATTATTGCATCCTCCCAACTACAACCAGGATTACTTTTTGTACCTCGCCGCTTCTCATTCCACCATTGGAATGGTTTTAGTTCAGGAAGATGAATTCAATGTTGAGCATGTGATTTATTATCTTAGTCAAACTTTGAATCCGACTGAGCTTAAGTATTTGCATGTGGAGAAATTGGCTCTGGCAGCTATTCAAGTTGTCTATCGTTTTTGTCATTACATTCTACTACGCAAAACCACAGTATTTTCTAACTGTAACCCTATGACGTATATTTTGAGTAAACAATTGCTAGGGGGAAAGTATTCCAAATGGATTGTTATCCTGCGGGAATTTGACCTGGAATTTGAAAAATCCAAGTCAAAGAAGTCTTTGGTTTTCACGGAGTTGATGTGTGACTTCCCTCGTACTGATACTGAAACTGTGGCAGAAGAATCCCTTGCGGATGAATCTTTGTTTCTTATTAGTACTCTTGATCCATGCTATGGGGATATAATTGTCTATCTCCAAACCCAATCTTTTTGGCCTAAAATTTCACAAACTCAATGAAAGAAAATTCGTTTCCAATCCCAACCATACAAAATTATTGGAGATACACTCTATCGTCGTGGGGTGGATTCTATTTTTCATTGTTGTTTAACTCATGAGGAAGCTGAAAAGGTTCCGAATGACTGTCACTCTGGAGCGTGTGGCAGTCATATATCTGGGTATGCCACAACCCAAAAGATATTGCGCGTTGGTTATTTCTGGCCATCCTTATTTAAAAATTGTATCAAAGCAGTCCAGAAATGCCACAATTGCCAAATTTTTGATCAAAAGATGTGTGCTCCTCCTGCTCCTCTCCACCCTATAATTGTCGTTGGTCCTTTCGCAAAATGGGGTATAGATTTTATTACATGTAACCCTCACTCGACCGGGGGGCATGCATATTATCATCCTTGCAGTAGATTATTTTACCAAGTGGGCCGAGGTGATGCCTACATTTTCAGCAAATGGCAAAACTACTGCTATTTTTGTTTTCAATCATATAATTGCTAGGTTCGGTGTTCCTCAAGCGATTATCACTGATCATGGGAGCCATTTCTGATACATCATGATGACAGGGCTACTAGATCAACTTGGCCTGCGTCGCGATAGCTCTACTCCATATTACCCATAGGCTAATGGTCTGGTTGAGGCAATCAACAAAGTTCTAGTCACCATGATCCGACGAATCATTGGTATTCATCGATCGAATTGGCATAACATGTTATTTTCAGCGCTTTGGGCATACCGAACCTCAGTCAAAACATCAATGGGGTTCACTCCTTTTCAACTCGTTTACGGGTTGGAAGTCGTGTTACCCATTGAATGCGAAATTGCGTCATTGCAAATAGCCATAGAATTACTTCCAGCCACTTCCGAAGAGGGAAAAAGTTTGTTGTACTTAGCTCAATTAGATGAGAATCGACGTGATGCCGCTTTAGCAATCGAGACTCACGCAAAACAGATAAAAGCTCAGAATGATCGAAATGTTACACCTCATAATTTTTTGGAAGGGGACCTAGTTTTATTATATGATCAAGCTAACGATAAGCTAGGGGCTGGAAAATTCGTACCCATGTGGCATGGTCCTTTTGTTGTTAAGTGAAAGCTGGCTAAAGGGGCCTATGAATTAGTAGATTTTGACAGTGTCTCTTTAGGTAAACCCAGAAATGGGCTTTACCTGAAAAGATATTATGCTTAAAAGTTTGGTGTGGAGATTCTGGTTAGAATAGGTTTCCTTCTAGTTGGTGTGTTTTAGATTAGAAAGTGTGCCTAGTTTTAGAGTGTGTTTTGTCGTTATTCCTGTTTATCTTGGTTTTACTCTTGATTTTGCATATGTCGGCGTCTTTTCAAACATACATTGGTTTTGTTGATGGTGCCTATCGTAGTACATGAAATATTTCTTCTGTAGCCTGGGTTATCTATTCACCCTCTGACGAGTTAGTATCTATGCATGGGGTAAGCCTTGGTCAAACAACGAATAACAATGCAGAGTACAATGCAGTGATTGAGTCATTATCTGAATCCATCTCATTTGGGATTCGGAGTTTGATTGTAAGGTTAGATTCTGAACTCATTGTATTACAACTTAACAGGGTTTATGCCATTCGAAATCCAGTATTATTAAGATTATTTTTGAGAGTTCGTCTCTTGGAACGTGAATTTGACTACATTGAATATCAACATATTCCAAGATATTTAAACACATTAGCAGATGCAGTTGCTTCTCAAATGATAAATAGACATTTGCAATAATCAAGACAGTAAATTCAAAAGCATCCCATAAACATGTTATACAAGATAACCAGTAATAGCGATATATCATAGCATAGAAGTGTGTCAAAATATACATCGTCTTCGATCATAGGTTGAAAAACAACTTATGATCGGAAAAAATGATAGCACAAAAAGATATAAATGTCATATGAAGTCTACAATGGCGATCATCCTATCCCTGATGATGATCATGATAAAAAACCACTGCTCGGGCTATCCTACAAAGGAACCTCCTAAAAGGTCCTCGGACCCCAATCACATAGCGTTGAAGCCTAAGAGGAATATCATCTATGCTAGTCTCTGGAATATCTACTGTTAAGCGCTCTAGATGACTCTCCAATTCGGCCAAGGTCTCTGTTGATTGGTCCTGTGGGGCCGGTGCTGCAGTAGCTAGGTGTCTTCTCTCATAGGGCAGGAGAGTGGCTGGTCGTTGTGGACCCACATTTGCATTTAAAAACTTTTTACTATCAGTTTTTGGACGATTTAAAAAAACAAAAAATATATACAATTTAGAAAATGTTGAAAACAATTTTACCTGTATCATCCCATTGCTCTCCTGGTGGAAGAGCCATGTCTGGATCACCACGATAATCCATCCCAGCATATGGAAAGTCCTATATCACAAAAAGTTGGTTTCCCAACCAGCGAAAATACTCAGGTGAGAATCGAACAACCTCGGTGCCCTCCTCAGGATGGCGGGCCATGACTGCAACCCAGCGCATAATCCGGGTATCTCGGGGAACTCCATCCTCAATGGTAAGTTGTTGTGGAACCAGCATAGGTACCCTCTCTAGGGCAAAGCTCATAAATAAGTAACCATATCCAAAGTTCTTTAGTTGTCCATTCTTTTCCCTAGTCAGTTGGCCTTTCACATTGGCCAACACAGCATCGCACCAGTTGAATATGGTGCCTCAGAAGCAGTCTACTGCCATGCGCATCTGGGAACCAGTAGCTAAATGCAATGTTGCGCTTCCGCACAGTCTGGTGACAGTAAATGTGATCACTTTAAGTTCAGGGCGGGTGATGGTCTTAACATCTATCCGTTTGTCCGCAGTTTGGACATTGCAAAACTCTAGTCGGAGACTAGTGACAGACTGGCCACCTGGCCTAGATCCAAAAAGAGATAATCCTTCGCCTCTCTTCGGCATACCAGTCAGAAAATAAATGTCCTCTAGCTCGATTTTGAGCCGGTGTCCTCCAATAATGAAACATTGGTCCTGCGTGCTCCACCTGTCTACTAGCCATTGTAGAAAGTCTACCTGTGCCCTCATGCCAGATATGGCCCAAAATTTCACTAGTCTGCATGCTCTTAAAGCCTGTAATGAAGGTGGATGGAGTAATGCGGCTCGATCCACATCTTCGTGTTCTCTTTCCCACCAAATAAGCATCTTTTCTATCTGCATTGCAAAATAGGAGGTTTAGAATTTTGTGATTTCAAAATATTTGGTCAATAATGAGAAATTATAGGGTTTCAAAACACGTTTCGCAGGGTCCGTACCCGCCGTGTTAGGGACAGTGCGTAGGTTCGCACTCGTCCTTAAGGGCAAGTGCGGGACCCTGACTGTTTCGTTTGTACGAAAAAGTCGGGGTTTGCAGGGTATACATGCTACGCTTGCGCAACCACCACAAGCGATTTTAACCATAACTTTCCTCAAAAAATGAATTTTAAAACCCTAAAAATGAAAATGAAACGGATGAAATGCAAGTCAGGGACGATGTGGATTACCTGGAGAGGATGGTTCTCGATTCTAGCGGTCAGATTTTCCGCAATCTTCATAGGAAGTTTTCTTACCAAAAGCTCTTACTTTTTACTCCAAAGCCAAACGGTGAAAATGAACTTGTAAAAGCCCTTTTATAAGATTTTTTGAATAAATGAATTTTTAATTTATTTATTTTTCACTTTGAAAATGTCACTTTTCGTACATTTTTATTAATTTTTAAACACATATGAGTAATGTTTGCAGTTTTTGTGCAGAATATTGGGTGTTCACGGAGAATTGGTCATTTTCAACAAAAACACATAGGAGTCCTCTTTAAGCTCTTTTCTGACTCATAAAATATGAAAAGATTGCCAAGTTTTTTCTTTTTAGACTCGTTAAAACGGAATTAAAAAGACGGTCCACTTACAACTCTTTTCTGACCGTATAAACATGAAAAGATTGCCGGACTTTTGTCGTTTCAAGTTAGATATTGGTAATAAAACAACATGTTTTTGATCGCTTTTTTACTTTTTCATATTGAAGGCACTAATTATGAAAAGTACTCCTTTATCATAATGGTCAAGCGGTTCTCTCGATTATTATTTTATACTTTTTCGGGCTTGGGAGACACAAATTTATGAAAAAGGACAACCATGGAGTTTTCTTAGGTTTTTCTTATGACTCCCTAAAATTGAAAAATGTCGAGTTTCTCCTATACTATACTCGTTAAAATTTAACAGTAAAGGAACTGTTCAATTACAAACAGAAACGGACCACTCCTTCTTAGGGTTCAAATCTTAAACTAAGTTGGACTCATCCGAAGGATGAGCTTATAACCAAGAAAATGTTATCCTCCTCAAGCTTGTCAAAAATAAAGAGGTACTTGCCAGAAATGGTGGGGGAAAAGAGAAAAAAATGAATCTGATTGTTATACTTTGTCTTTTGAAAAGCAGCCAACCACTCTTGAACATGACACTTTTCATTCACCTGGGTTGGGAAATCCTTTACCTAACAGTGAATCAAACCATATTGAAAGTCTTCAGCCGGTTTCCGGGTATTAGCTTTGGGTCAATTGTAACCAAACCATCTGCAGTGTCGTTATGTGTTCAAGAGGTCAGTTCAAATAAACCATTCAATTATGAAATATTTGTCATCCATTTTGACCATCCCTGAGTTAGTCCTTGCCAAATACATTTCTTCAAAACTTGATCTATGATTTCGTGTTGTGGGCTTGCCTGCAACGGATCGCTTTCTATCGACTCCAACTCATTATCTAGAAAGATGATCTAGAAATCGTCAGTACCTTGGAATCTGCATGCATCAATGGCAGGTTTCTCGCCTTTGACGACGGGTTGCATCATTGACCTTCGACCAAAGGATTTTGTGACGTGTTCGACATCGACCCATTCATTCACATTTCATGGATTGTACTGAGTACTTTGAGGGCCATTGACATTACTAGTGGTTCCTCTCACACTTGTTAACGGTTTACATCGTTGACCGGTAATCAAGTGGTTTCTACCATGTTCGACTTCGACACATTCATTCACATGGATAGAATCATACTAGTTCGGGAAATAGAAATGAAGACCCTGGATCTAGTTTCCACCATCCAGGCTGCGAGGAATTTTGTTATTCATTATACAATGTACTATTCATAAACAGATGGCTACGCCCATACTGTGTCTACATATGTCTATACTTGTGATGTATTGCAAAATCTTTCCTGTATCAGAGCAGTTTAGATAGTTTCTAGTCAGTTTTGATCTGAGTATAGGAATGCCTACCTCAGCGATGATATGATTATATATATATATATATATATATATATTGCATTGAATGTTTTTACAAGTTCTGACCGGGGTATCCACAGGAATATCCTTGAAATGATAAAGCACTTCACTCTTCATAGATGATAAAACTATCCTCATCTATTACAGACTTCGCACTTTAAGGGGCAATCTGTTACACGAAAAATTGTCAACATGACTTTCTGTAATCAATATGAGTCTATCACCACTCATACATACCTCCTTTGCAAGTCTTAAACCTCAGCTCTGCATATCAAACTTTGAAAATCAGAGAAAGTCCTTAAAAATTTCTAAAACTCTGGTTTCGCACTTTCTCTTAGCATTACCTGTGGTGCCGCACTCACTGGTCATATCCCCTGTGCACCTGACCGCTCTGTATCTGCATATATGGGTGCGAACCCCTGTAAAAGTGAAAAGGCGCGAGTTTATTCTTGAAAGCTCACTTTGAGTCAATTCTGGAAGCTTCTAGAGGGAATCTTGTGCTGGCAAGTTCGCTCCTTGAGGGTGCATGCATCCCATTCCTTAAGGAGCTAACCCCTTGATGTGAGGAGCTTATCCCCTTGAAGGAGCACTCTATCCCTTCAATGGTGGACCTGTAACCTCCTTCCCTTGCACTATACAATGAAGCCTTGGGTTGGTTACTTGAGAGGTTGAAAGCTAAATATTTTTTAGGGTAAATGTTGTTGGAACTTAGTCTTCCTTATTGAGCTTTTGAGAGGAAAGATCACATACCTTTTGATCTCATTTGGAAGAGAGTCAGGCTTGTCAAAGTAGAGGAGATTCCAGCCTGGACCCTGGGAAGAGCTTGTACAGCGTCAAGGCACCAAGGTTGTAAAGTTCTTCTTTCTCAAAGTTAATACAATCAAGTTTATTTTTCTCAATACGCTGTGTTTAATGGTTTATTTCATAGACTCCTTGATCACTATGATGGACATGATTTATTATATTAGCTATGCAGGTGTTCTTTAATGTGTGCTTATTTGTGTTTGCAGGTTATTAAAAGGATATTCTTTGAAGCTATTGGAGCAAGGCTGCCACAAACTAGCGTTGGACTTGAGGTAAGGTCTAAAACACCTCTTGGTTTGTATTAATGAATCGAAATATGTTTAGAGAAAGGTAGATTTGCTTGTCTTGCTTGTTGCTAGATATCAATTGATACTAAGGAGAATGATTTATCCGCTTAACAACCATTGGAGAATTTGAAGATAAAAAGAAAAGGAGAATTTATAAGATGATATATTTGAGAAGTAAGAAGACAATAAAGAGGAGAAATATAGAAGTTAGCCTGAGGATAGATGCATTAGTGAAGAGTTTTCCTAAAAACAAAATAAGTGGAAAGATGAATGTAACATATATCCAAGGAGATTCAAAAATAAGATTTTATACTTGAGAAAATATTCTAAGCAAAATTAAAACATGAAGAAGTCATAAGTTGGTTTGAAGTTACTTCAAATGATAATATATGTGTTGGAAATACTGAGAGGGGGGTGAATCAATATTTCTTTCCAAGTGTTATTTTTACCGGTTATATCACTTATAATTAGAACACAAAATGAACAATAAGAATAAATACTTTTATTAATCGGTTCCTTATAATAAATTCAATACAATAATGTGTAGGGCTCCAACCCTAGATGAAGACAAAATTATTCAATCTCCCAGGCTCCAAACTGTAGTTTTCCAAGCACCGACTTGGACTTCCCAAGGCTCCAACCTTGTCACTTTGAGGCACCAACCTCTAGTGCTCCAACCCTATCTCTGGTACATGCTCCAACCCCCTCCAACCTGGTCTTGAGGAATCCTATCCTCTAGGGCTCCAACCCTATCTTTCAAGGCACCAACCTTGTCTCTATCAGTCTCCTACCTCTAGGAATCCAACCCTCAGATTTTAGTCGTCGAGACAGGTTTAATGATTTTTCACGACTCCCAATATCTTCTTCAACAAGCCTTGTCTATCTTCAATGATGCCTCCCCCAAATTACTTCATCAATGACAACCTTGTCATCTCAAAAGGTTTCGCCACTACTCTTCATAGTACCCAAGCAAAGATCTCCAAGGTCACCTCATGATGACTTCAATGCATCATGGTCTCCAAGGGTGTCTCCAAAACTTCAAGGGTTCAAGGGTTGCAAAGGATTCTTAAGGTTCCTATAAACGATGCTCTTATGAATTGATTCTCAAGAGGTGCCCAAACTCCCTCAAGTCTCAACTATCCAAAACACTAGAAGTCTACTCACGAGTCTTAGTGTTGTCTGCACGACAGTCTTCATAATATTCTTAAGTGTTCTTCAATAGTCTTCAAAAGATGTTGAATCATTGCTTTAAATATGTTCAAAATTCCACTTTAGGAGGTCTTACAAAATTGTATTTAAAGATTTTATGAAATCGACTCCTAGTCTGATCTAAACACCTTCAATAATATCTCAAAGATTGTTCCAAAATTCTGTTAATAGTTGCCCCCTAGATGCCTCTATAATTACTCAAGGTAGGCCTCAGATCATCACTTTTCAAATCTCCAAGTTTATCATTGTTCAAGCCTTCAAATTATTTACTAGTCCATAAATACTTTACTATTCACACCTCCAAACTCATCATGTTCAAGCCTTAAAATTCTTCACTATTGAAGGCCAAGAGTTCTTCACTGTTGTCTTCAAATGCTGGTCTAGAATGTGCTTCAGCAAGTGTGCTCTAAAATATTAGTCTTCAATAGGTGTGCTTCAAAGTTGTCTTCAAGATCTTCAATTCTTCAAGGGTCCTCCAATAAGATATCTTCTATACAACTACTTTATAAGGTTGCACCAGACTTTCACCATGTCCACTATCCAAAAGCTTCGATTTCTTCACTTCCCAAGGCTTAAAATACTCCATTTTTCAAAGCTCTAAGTACTTCACTCCAAATTTTGCTTCAAATAATTACTATAGTATGCTCTAAAGGATGCCAATGGACTTAGACCGAATCACATAAAATAGGACAGGTTTGAGCCCTCCATAGGTAAATGTTCACTGATTTAGGCACTTAATGCTTAGGGCTCCTTCTTTATAGAATTAGGTCATCAATTTGATTAGGATTAGGGATTCTTTAAAGGTATCATGGCATCAACAAGATTATGGTGCCTTTTCAATATGTATTCATGGGCATCTTCATCTAAGGCTTCATCATTAATGATCTAAGGTTTTTCATGGACATTAGGACAAGGGCTTAGGCATATTCTAGAGTATTATGGGAATTTAGACCATGCATCACCAATCTAGGGCATACATGTACTTAGGGTTTTGTCATGTAGTTAGGGAAACATCATGGCATGTATCACAAGAATATTTGTCATCTCCAACAACGTCATATTGATATCAATGACAACCTTGACCAATAGTCCCCCCCCTTTGTCATTGATGGCAATATTCTTTCCCTTCAACATTCTCTCCCCCTTTGACATCAATGGAAAATGGGGTGCCCAAGTACTCCCCCTATCAAGTTGTTTCTTGATATGTTTCTCCTAGCATATTTTCTTCATCAATGATAGTTCTCCATGATAGATATCTCCCCTATCATGGTGCTCTTATTTAATGAACTTTCTCCCCCTAATCCTTTGTTGCCTTCATGAAAATGGATTAGGTAGATGATCAACCAACTCCCTCTGCCTGCATAAATTCCTCTAGCTCTTATTTTCACCCAAGTCAAGAAAGATTGTTACCTTGTGATCAAGTGGAAGACATCTTCAATAATGGTTCATCAGATGAGTAAAGGATCATGTTCTTCAATGGAGTTTCTCCCGAGAGATGATTTATCAAAAAATGATTGTCCATGTGTGACTCATTAATAATTTCATAGGGCTCTTCACAGATAGCTTTTGCAAGAATAGTCAAGAATCAGATAGCTTTTGGCAGAGTCTCATCATCAAATACTTGGAATATCATAGCTGCCACAAATGTCTTCATCAAATCAACAACATGTGTTGTTGGCTTGAGTGTTCAAGAGACTTTCTGATCCAATTTGCTTCCTTCTCCATACTTTTGTAACTTTCTTTTTTGGCTTGGTAATAATGGTTTTAGCTTGTTTAGGGACCCAAGTCAAGTTACAATCACAAGCCATATGTCCAATGTTATGACATTTGAAGCACTCCATCTTGTTCATGAATTAGGAATCATGACTTTTTCTTCCATGGTTCTAGGGCATTGATGTGGAACATTATATTTCTCCTTCTGGTATGCCCTAAAAAAATTTTCATGTGCCCAAAATTTGTACAAGAATAGCAATAACCAAAAAATATACTTTGGTACTTAGAGGATGGAGATTGCCTTGATGAACTTCTAAAGTCATTCTACCTTGGGATCCTTTGATGATATTCATTGCCTCTTGCATCTTTGACACCATCTGCATATCTTCTTGGAGGAGGGTTTCTTCCAATGTCATCTTGAATCTTCTCCTTGCTTTTGTTGGAACTAGGGGCATCGATATTTCTTCCAAGCTTCTCCACATCCTTGTTGTTTGAAGCATTAGGGCTTTCATCATTTTTGTTTGAGGGTTCACCTGCATATCCAAGACCTGATTTGTCAAGAGGAAACCTTTGATGACTTACGATGTCATCTAGAGTTTGATAGCTCTTTAGACTCTTGTTCATATGATAAACTTCTTTCTTTAGGAGATCAATTTCTTCTTTAATCATCTTGCATTCTTCATCCTTCTTTGCTATATGGTTCTCCATTTATTCCTTCATTCTCGTTGCTTCACACAATTAGGCCTTAAGTGAGGTGATTTTTTATTTTAATTTAGTGATGTCTTCATCCTTTTATTCTACTTGGAATATCATGGCATTTCTTTCCTTTTCAGCTTCATCGACTTGTCCTTCTAGGAGGGTCAAAACTTCCATCACTTTTTTAGCTCCTTGTGCTTGTTTCTTTGCTTCTTCCGGTTGAGATTTAAGGGAGGAGACCTCTTCCTTGTATTGACCAATTTTCGCTTCAATTTTGTTCAAGTCTTCATGACTTTGTTCAAGATGGCTTGACAATGTTTCTTCCCTTTTCTTGGCTTTATCCAATTGATTTATCATGGATATGACTTCTTCATGATGCTTTTTCTTGTTTTGATGCAATTCCTCCTTTAGCTTGGTGAGTTCCTTATCTCTTTCTTGAATTTGAAGCTTAAAGAGATCAAATTCCTTCCTTGTCTTGTCTAAGTCATGGTCATCATATTGTGATTTCTTTTTGAGTTCCTCATTTTCTTTTTTCAAACTGCTTATCTCTTCTAGGGAAGTTACAAGTTTTGCCATGAGATCTTCTTTATTTTCTTAATCTTCCAGGTCCTCCTTGGTCTTGATTTTTTCATTCTTGTTTTCAGCTTCCTTTATGGGTTCTAGATTTTCTTCTTTCTTTCCATCATCTTCTTTACTAGAGGTCGTAGTCAATGCACCTTTTGAGTGAAGATATTAAAATTTGTCCCACATACCTTTGTTGAAGAACAATTTACCACTTTGATGTTTATAGGATCTTGTAGACCACTCAAGATTGACTTTATCGCTCTTGAATTATATTCCTTGGATTCTTCTTCCATCGTTTTTTCAGTCATCACTGATTCTCAGACTTCAAAATCTTGAGCCATCAGCAAATTCTTTATTCTTGCCTTCCATAAATCAAAATTTCCATTGAGCAATGGAGCTTTCCCAATTTGATTATCTTTTGTTTTTATAGTTGAAGAAGAGACATTTTTAGAAGGATTGGAGGCTTCCTTCCTTGGCTTTGTAATTTGTGTTCTAAGGATCTACCTTTAAGATGTTAGGCTTTGAGTGAAGGTACTAGCTCTGATACCAATTGTTGGAAATACTGGGGGGGGGTGTGAATCAACATTTCTTTTCAATTGTTATTTTTACCAGTTATATCACTTATAATTAGAATACAAAATTAACAATAAGAATAAATACTTTTATTAATCTCTTCTTTACAATAAATTCAATACTGTAATGTGTAGGGCTCCAACCCTAAATGAAGACACCAGTCTTCAATCTCCCAAGCTCCAACCTGTAGTTTTCCAAGCATCGACTTGGGCTTCCTAAGGATCCAACCTTATCACTTTAAAGCACTAACCTCTAGGGCTCCAACCCTATCTCTGGTACAGGCTCCAACTTGGTCTCTTGAGGACTCCTGTCCTTTAGGGCTCCAATCCTATCTTCCAAGGAACCAACCTTATCTCTATGAGGCTCCTACCTCTAGGGATCCAACCCTCAACTTCAATTAGTCAAGATAGGTTTAATGATTCTTCACGACTCCCAATATCTTCTTCAAAGAGCCTTTTCTATCTTCAACAATGCCTCCTCCAAATTACTTCATTACTGACAACCTTGTCTTCTCAAAAGGTGTCACCACTTCTTTTCATATTACCCAAGCAAAGATATCCAAGGTCACCTCATGATGACTTAAATGCATCATGGTCTCCAAGGGTGTCTCCAAAACTTTAAGGGTTCAAGGGAAACAAAGGATTATCAAGGTTCCTCTAAACAATTCTCAATGAACTGCTTCTCAAGAGATGCCCAAACTCCTTCAAGTGTCACTTATCCAAAACACTAGAAGTCTGCTCACAAGTCTTAGTGCTACCTGCACAACAGTCTTTAGAATCTTCTTAAGTGTCCTTCAATAGTCTTCAAAAGATGCTCAAGCACTACTTCGAATATGTTCCAAAAACTCCACTTTAGGAGGTCTTCCAAAACTGTCTTTAAAGATGCTATGAAATCGACTCTTAGTCTGATCTAAACACCTTCAATAATATCTCAAAGACTGTTCCAGAATTTTACTAATAATTGCCCCCTAAACACCTCTATAATTACTCAAGGTAGGCTTCATATCATCACTTTTCAAATCTCCAAGTTTATCACTGTTCAAGCTTTTGAAGTCTTTACTAGGCCAAAAATCCTTTACTGTTCACACCCCCCAAACTCATCATTGTTCAAGCCTTCAAATTATTCATTGTTGAAGGCCACGATTTCTTCACTGTTGTCTTCAAATGCTGGTCCAGAATGTGCTTCAGCAAGTGTGCTCTAAAGTATCAATCTTCAATAGGTGTGCTTCAATGTTGTCTTCAAGATCTTCAATTCTTCAAGGGCCCTCCAATAAGATATATTATGCACAACTTATTTATAAGGTTTCACCAGACTTTCAATTTGTCCATTGTCCAAAAGCTTCACTTTCTTCAATGCCCAAGGCTTCACATACTCCACTGTTCAAATCTATAAGTACTTCATAGATCCATAGAAAATAGGACAAGTTTGAGCCCTCCATAAGTGAGTGTTCACTGATTCTATCCCTCCACAGGTTTTCACACAAGTCCGAAGTATGGAGTTCCACATGTGACTATATAAACAAAGTTTTGTAGCTCAACAGAATTATAATTATCCCACACTTATGTCCTCTGTTTTATAATGGATATCTTAATATAAAAAATGCCCAAACAATGATTCTCTGTCCTCTTCGGCTTCCTTCCTATTTTTGTCCCTTTTCTCTGAATTATTCACCAAAATCTTATGGTTAAAATGAGGACTATGAACCTGTATTTATACAAGTTTTCCCTCATAATGAAAGGACATGTCTCTTGGAGGTAAGGCCGAATTGCATGAGTCGGCTTACATTTAAAATTATTATTTTTCAACTTAAAAATTCATTTTCTCTTCCACAGTAAGGAGTTTGGGGGCATGTAATATCTTGTTAGAAAGAGGAAAAAATCCTCTACACTCTTATGCCAATACCATCCTTAAATAGGGTCATTTTACCACCAATAAAAATATTTTTGTGAGACTATCATTATTATTTTATTTATGGCAACCATTAGGATTTAAGTTTTAGGCATTCAATGTTTAGGGATCCTTCTTTATAGATTTTAGGCCATCAAGCTTATTAGGATTAGGGCTTCTTTAAAGATATCATGGCATCAACAAGACTAGGGTTCCTTTTCAATATGTCTTCATGGGCATCTTGATTTAAGGCTTCATAATTAATGATCTAAGGCTTTTCATGGATATAAGGTTAAAGGGCTAAGGCATCTTCTAGAGTATTATGGGCATTTAGATCATGCATCACCAATCTAGGGCATAAATGTACTTAGGGTTTATTCATGTAGTTAGGGAAACACCATGAAAGGGTTTAAGGCGTGTATCACAATAGTATTTTCCATATCCAACAATGCCATATTGACATCAATGGCAACCAGACTAATAATATGGTCATGAAATGGGTTATGCAAGATGGTAATGATGCAAGTAAGAGCCTAAAGACCATGATAAAGATTATATGATAGTGAGGATGGTAGCAGGGCTGAAGTAATTGATCATTGGTGCATGATTGTGTATAAGTCTTTACAAAAATGTATGAAGTATTCATTGATAAATTTCCATTTTAATGACAAATTAATAATTAGTCGCATGAGTGCTCATTTCATAAGCAATCAATAGTCTTTGGAGATAAAGGAATTTTATGCAAGATAGGCGAGAGGAAATTTCATATGCCTTACAGGGAGAAACTAGAGAATCACTTTGGATGCATGAAAGTCAATAAGAGATGAGGCTAATGAATTGAGTTTCATATGGAGTTTTGTGTGACAAAAACATATATGAATAAACAGAAAATAAGAGTGAGTAGAGAAAATGTGGAGTTGAATTCAAGAGGTATAATGACATTTGTAGAAGAAAGATTCCAAGAAGAGAAGTATAAACAACAAAAGAAGGATAAACGAGAAATTATAAAGCTAGGAAACCATGAATTGGGCCGTGAATAGAGTGACAAACATGACAAAAATAGTATTTCATCTACATAGTAGAAGAAATAGGGGTTCCAAAGGAAGCCTATATGAAAAATATAACAAGATGTGTACAACATGTTATTTCATGGTGGATTGATGAACGTGATGGAAAACAAGGTTTTTTTTTTTTTTTTTGCATATGCAAAAATAGATGGAAGCAAGTAGCCTTCCAGAAAGTAGTAAGAATAATGGAGATAACAACTAAATGCCTCAAGGATTTTGAGAGGAGGAAAATTCCTTATAACTCTCTTGTATCAGTACATTATTGAGTTGATGCTACATAAAAAGAAGCCTAGTGTGCATGGATAAAATTATGTTTTGATGAGTGAAGAGTATCATTAGGGAGTTGAGGACAATAGAAGAATTTGAGACAAGGAGATGAAAATATCGAAATAAACTTTATATAAATAACTAAAGAAACAAATGGGAATCAATTGGATGTATCAACATAGAGCAAAGCTAGACATTAAGATAGAGGAATTATGGATACATCTAGGGGAAATTACCATGTGGATATGTAATCCAATAAAGTAGATAGCCAACAACAAAACACAACTTGTTGAAAGTACTTGTGGAAATAAGATAGATAATCAACAATAAAGTAAGAATGGGATCTTGGAAAGTTCAAGCAATAATAGAGCAATAGTACAACCAAGTAAGTGAATAATAACAACATAAAGTGTAAGATCAAGATGGAGTAAAGTAAATAGAAGACTCATGAACAAGAGTCCATGAATTTTGTACTATAGGAGTCCAATGCAGGATCATCTCATCAAAGTCAACTCTTGACCTTTAACAAAACCCTTACAAAAGTGAGTGGTTTCCCTTAATTTAGTTTAGAGGATATTGTGATAGTTGTATAAAGGTTGGGTTTATAACTAAGATTGCAAGCTAATAAAATAAAGTCTCATAAGAAGAGGAGATTCTCATAATCATGTAAATAAGCATCTAGAAGGATAGGTTTAGTCAAAGTCTTCATTTATGAGAAAATAATATGGAGATAGTTAAGATATCCTCCATGTATTATGCAAGCCTTCAAGGCATCAAACCACAAAGTAGATCGAGGTTTTATTTGGGTAATTAGTTATAGATTTATAGAGGATAGTTTGGATTTGAAATAATTTGGAAGCTTCATCTTCCTAATATTTATGTAAGCCTTTGGGCATGGAAGAAAAAACATGTGACCAGGATGAAGGAGGGCCACACCTTGTGAAATCAAGTCAAAAAGTGTGGTTAAGATAAACCAATTAATTTAGCCTCAAAAGGGAGAGGAGTTAGATAGATTTTGCAGGGAAATTTCATGTACAAAGTTTAATTGTGATGGAATAGTGTTTATGTGTCTCTAAGTAATGCATGTATCCCTCTTATTAATGTGTTTGTTCTCTAGACAAATATAAAGTAGAGTTGTATACAAAATAATTTGGTCTTCATGAATTTAGATTCTTCAAGATTGGAACATCTCCAAACGTACAATTGGATGTGTGCAGTTCTTCTTTTTGAAACTGATTCCTATATATTTGAATGTGATTGTGTAATTTCGAATGGAACCTGTCGAATAAGTAGAAGAGGAGTGAACTAACAAAGATTGTTCATTGGACAAAGATTCCACAATATCACAAAGGTTCCGAGGTTAAGTTCACGTATATGGTCGGGCCTTGCCATGAATTGTTTTAACTAGAAATACAACCCTGACACCTAATTCCTAACACTTGAAACTTCAGTTTATATGGAATGGATCAATTAGTTAATATTTTTATTAATGGTAGGATAGAAATATGTTAGGTTGATATCTAGGAACCCTAATAATTAATACTCAATATCATTAATGGCGTGATTTCTTGAAACCCTGACCATCAATACCCCATATCCCTGATACATGATATTCCCAACATCCCTGATCATTTGTATCCCAGCTCCCGATCCCCAATATTCAAGATTCCATATAGGATCAGGCCAAAAGTTTAAGTTTTTGCACTGAAACTCTTTGATACTATGGCACCTCACATCTGATAGCTTCGTAAAAGAAACTTAAATTGATAGTAAAAAAAAAAATCTACCTAGACATGAAAAATTCCATCTATTGCTTTATACCCATATTGGTTGTTTATTGATCGTGTATCACTAATGTGGTAGAGTGTCGATATCATGATACACTAGGACTCGATAGTGGTGGAATTAGTTCACAAGAAAAGGCTCATGATTAAACATTATGTCTACTAGGACAAAAGTATACAAAGGAAAGTTAGAGTCATATTGGAACTCAATAACCCAATGGGTTGGCATGCAGATATGTATGATAATGTAGCATAAAGTTAACTCCTAGGATATGAATAGGTTTCAACATGAATAATGGAAAAAGGATTGCGGGTGTTGTGAATTTGTATTAAGGAGAAATAAACTAATGGAGAGTTTATGGAAGAGAGGCAATGATCACAAGGAAAAGGTCCTAGTTACATAAAAAACTATTACATGCTCTGAAGCAAAGCAAGAAGGTTTATGGATGTTGACATATATGCCAATTGTTTGTTATGAAATTTAGTTAGAAAAACAAGCAAAGTAACTATTGTTTTGTGTAATTACTAGATGACTGGGTTTGACTTGTGAGACTACAAGTTAGTCTCATCAACTTACTCTATGTTTGATTCAACCAAATTCTATCTCAATAAGATGACGTTGTATAAATGAATAATACGATTACAATGTCGTAATTAATGTTGTGAACTCTGAATTTATGTGATTAATCGACAATGCAATTCTTCTTCTATGATATAGGGTTGATTGATCAAAACATATATTGATTGACCTAATAAGTGGTAGGTCATTATTGTGGTAGAGTCCATTTGCAAATATAAATCCTAGACTAATGTTTCTATAGGAACCAAAGAAATTAGATTAGAAAACCATGTTTTTTCAATTGTTGTCATCTCTTTCTTCATTGACTTAAACTTGTCTCAAAGATAAAATTTCAATTGTCTTACAAACGCATGTCAAACGTATATTTGCAATAAATGAGATGATCTCACCAATTTATACTTAAAATTTAATACTAGTAAAACACAAGATTAAGTCTTTACACCTGTTTCTCATGGAATTCATAATCAATATCTTTGTTGCACGTGCGAATATTTCTCCATTAGAGTAGGGCATATGACCTTCCATTCATGATTAATGCATTATGCTGAAAGATCCAAAATATGTTCTCGTCTACTTTATACGAGCAAAAGCAATGTATATCATTAATATTTGTCAAAATAAAATAATAAAGATGTTTCTTCCATCCAACCATTTTATAATTTAAATACTATGTAAAAATCTATTTTTTAAAAAATTGAATAAATAACTCTTTATCGAATAAATCATCAATGAAGTAATACTTCATCCAATACAACTTCAAATGACTAATTAAAATATAAAAAAAATGAATAATGTTTACACCTAATCTTCTGGGATTGGGCAAATATATTGTAAATATGATAGAAAAATAAGAAGATGAAGAGACCTTGGAATGTGAATCCCAAGGGTTTTTCTCTCCTATGTGTCTACATTCATGTTCTTCTTAATAGAAAAACATTTTTTGTGGATTTACTATATACCTGGCCTAACATGGTATCAGAGCACAGGTCTATGGGTCCCCCATTCTTGTCCCTTTAGTAACTCCTTTGCCTCAATCCTTCCACTAGTGCATCCCTTCCATCCTCCTTATACCAGTCTGAAATCCATTTCCTCATTGTGTGCCTACCCTAACTCTCCTTTCAAAGCAAAAATTTCAAGTCTTAGAAAATCATTCATTGAAAGCCAGTATGAAAAAACCCACACTATAGGAGGCTCTACAAAAGTGTGAACAAATTGTATGAATTGTTGTGGAAGATTTTTTTTGTTTATGTAAAGAGAGTTGTCATTGTTGGAGACCATTTCGTGGCTGTTGTACACTAGTGTCCAAAGAATGAATTGTTCATAGCAACATAAAAATATCATAATGTGAGAGGATTGTGCAAGTGATTTCATCGTTGGAGGAAGCAGAGGAGTCATGGTTGAACATCCAACATATTGTCATTTCCAACGTGGATTTGAAGAATATACTATGAAATTTTTGTGTATGCATAGTGCACAATGAAAAATTCAATGTCTCTCGATATGCTGATTGGTATATGCTCCATGGCGTCGCATCTATATTGAACTATATGGTTGTTTGAAATTTGGTGTATGTTGCATTTGCATTTGTTTTGAGGGTTGTTCTATTCATATGTTTTGGTTTTGGTTCTTCATATATACCATTCATTTATGCGTTGGCGTATGAGTTGGTTTATGTATAGAGTGTGAATTATATATGAGTTGGATTGTATATATGGGGTGTGGATTATATGTTATATGAATGTTTCTTTATATTAAAGAAATTATTCGAGATAGAGAAGCTAAAGCCAAACGTAATAATTCCAACATTGTTCTAATTAAATTTTGAAGACAAATTTACATGATGGGTCTTTATCAATTATAGAGAGATTTTTATCAAACACTAATGTTGCAAGAATTTTGACTATTTAGGTCCCAACTCAAATTTTTATTTAATAATGCATTTTCTCATCTCAATAGTTGGAGTAATTCTCAGCCCCAAGGGTTAGCTTAGTTGGTCAAGTTCTCGTTGCTAAGTACCTCACCAGTTGGGAGGTCACGGGGTCAAATCTCCTTGACGCCCTTGGGGTTAGGCCTTGCTTTTTTGGCTGACGAGTAGATCCCTTCAGGTTGATCCGACTGGAATTTTCCCATGGATGTAGCGACCACCCAATGTTCATGAACCACCCTTAAAAAAAGTTGGAGTAGTTCTCAATGGAAAAGGGAACTACTATGAATGGTCCAGAAAGATAAAGCATACCCTCATTTTCAATGAATTATGGAAAGGAGTATGTGGAGGAGAAGATGGGAATCCCCCTGCAAAGCCCACAACAGACAAAGAGCTTGCCATATAGGAGAACAAGAACAACAAGGCATGTGCCTTGATTGCTGCATCAGTAAATGAAGAGGTGATTCATCACATTGCACCAATTATCAATGCTTTTAATGCCTTAATGAAGTTGAAAGACTTATATGACTCACACTAAGAGCTTGAGGTATTCTAGGTAATGATCAAACTCTTCATTCTTGAATTGAAGATGACGGTCACCTTGCCCTAGCCTCTAAAATCAAAGCTAGTGTGCATGATGTAGATGCCACTAGAGTTAAAATGGATGTTCCTATCACAACTTTCGTTAAGGCACTATATCCCACATATTCTCACTATCTCGAATCATTACAAGCTAGTGGCCAACTTAAAGAGATTACTCTTGAGAGTCTTGTGGAAAAGTTTGCATAAATAGAAAAATATTTTGAGAAGAGGAAGACTGCTACTCAGTGTTTTTAAGAAGTTATGTGCCTTGTACAAAAAGAGAAGAATCAATCACAAGATTTTTCTAGAGGAAGCGGTGGCAGAAGAGGGTGTGGAAAGAAGAATAACAAAGGCATGGTGGGGGGGTTGGGGGGAAGGGACATTACCAAGGAGGAAGACTTGATATTCATTCTATACGTTGCAATGGAAATGGACATGATGCATCCACTTGTAAGCTCTCTTTGGATAGAATCAAGCAAGAAAAAAATGAAGAGAAAGGTAAAAACCCAGAACTAGGGAAAGGTAAAGCACCTAAATCTGTTCATTATATTATCGCACATTACAATATTGGAGTAATTGAAGACTTGTTTAATACTCCATTTGCTTCATGGAAAGATCCAAAGTTGCTTGATATAGGGAAACCTAGCACATGACCTTTTAGAAATATTTCTTTGAATAATTCAATGATAATGTAGATGGAGCAGTCTACTAGATAAGTCAAGACTCAAGCCATCCAAACTTGGAACCATCAAGATCAAACTGCCTAGACTCCCTGACTTTCTTCTACACCATGTTCTCTACCTCCCATAGTTGCAGAGAAACATGTTGTCCTTGGCTCATATATGTTAGTAAGGACACTCCATTCACATGTTTGATGGAAAATTTGAGGTGAGAAAAGCATCAAACAACACACTTGTCATGACAGAAATAGAAGAAGAAGTACTAATGGAGCTACAAGAGATGCATGCTCATGCACAAAACTATGCAAAAAATTCTTAGTATAATGAAGGTACATTGTCATCTAGTCTTTTCTGACATGCAATATTTGGACATCTAAACTATGACAGACTTCTCTTATTGAAGAGAAATGGTGTTATTGGTTTACCAACTATTCCTAGGGAATTGAAGCAATGTGATGCTTGTATCTTAGGAAAACATAACAAACATCCATTTCATGATTCTCTTTCCAAAGCACGTAGAAAGCTTGAACTGGTTCATTATGACTTGTGTGGCCCTATGCATGTTCCTTCTACAAATGGAAATAAATATATGATGACTTTTGGTGATTACTACACCAAAATGTGTTGGCTATATCTATTGAAGAATAAATCTGAAACTTTCAAAAAAATTCATGTATGGATTGAAAATGATACACAATCTTATATTGTCTCTATTCGTATTAATAATGGAAAAGAATATACTTAAAATGAATTTGATAACTATCTATGCCAACATGGGATTCAACATCAAACAATTGTTCCTTATAATCCTCAACATAATGATGTAGCTGAAAGAATGAATAGGACAATCTTAAATATGTTTCCTTCAATGATGTTTACAAAAATGTAATATTGATGTTCTGGGTCAATGCAGTTCTATGTGTAGTGTCTATTTGTTAACAGTGCTTGACTGACCAACATTCAGGGGATCTCCTTGATATGAAGTCCCAACAAGACCTCACACCGTTTGGAGTAGGAGTCCCAGCAGTGGGTGGTAATGTTATGTCTTGACCACGGAAATGCGCAAAGGGAAGTATGATAACTTTGGGTGAGAGCAAGAGTGTGACCCCACGGAGAATCAAGTGTGATGCATGAAGGTTCCAACACACGAAGGGAAAACGAAGTGCGCCCCTTGGAAGCCTATAATAGTACCCAGCTTGAAAGGAGCCAACGAGCGAAATGACATCATAAGCTAAGATGCAAAATATTCCACAAGTTCAAGTGATGAGTTAATACAACCACACACATTCAACAAGATTCATCCAAATCCAAACAAAATAGTTCATAGGCACGTGCATAAGTTAAATAACATACATTGCCAATACAATAAGAATAGTCCTATTATATTAACAACATATGCATGAAAGCCCATTGGCTCTGATTTTATTATTATAAGTGAAAGTTCCATCCATACATACACCATTGATGACCACTAGCCCCATTATTGCAACATTACAGTCAAAAACACCTAATCCTCCAAATAAGTATACTCACTCTATGTTATGGAGAAGCCAAGGCTCTTCACAATACTCCCAAGTTCTTTCTAAGCCTAAGCCTAGCCAAAGCTTGGCTCCCAAAAGCATATTACATGAGTTATGAGATTTTATTTATAACAAGAGGGGGTAACTCTTCAACTCCCCTTTGTGACCTTTGGACTACCCTCATGAATCTTCAACTTCTTCACAATATAACACATTAAATTACATGATGACTTTTCATCTTCCAATACCGACACTTGGAATTGCACTTACAACATAGTTACAAATAATATTGCATTTTACACTTGTACCCATATAAGACAAAATAGGGTAGAGACAACTTGACATCCTAACAAGACACAACACTATGATGCTAGAGTTTGGGAGAAGTCTAGCTTAACAACCTCCACTTGTTGCTTGTCGGTCACATATTGGTTCCAAGCTTGGTACTATTTGATGGTGTCCCCAAACTACTTAATGGTGTCTTGCTGAAAGTGGACTCTAGCCCCCATGGCATCTAGGTACACTATCATGGAATCTGTGTCCAACTCGTTATAAAGCATAAGCAGAATTGTTTTTGACTTTGAGAGGACCACCAATGAACCTTTGCATGTTCTGTGCGTTCAACTCCAAGTCTTCCCTAATGGCATCATGTCTTAGCTGCGCCAAGTACTCTTTGACATCCTACTGGACTTGGTTCTTGGGTTTAGCTTTGGTGAGGGAACTGATTAATGGGATATGGTGTTTTCTTACCAAGACATCCAAACTACTATACAACCGCACATATGAGGCTTGTATGTTTCCAATGAATGAGGCGAGTTGCTTGTTATTATGAATCAACATTTGAACCTTTGCTTTCTCAAGCTCTGCGTTTGGATTCAATTTCTTCGCTAAGTCAAGCGGGGCACCTTTGAACCACATTGTCCATTCTTGCACATAGGCAATGGAAGCTTGTATGTTTTTGATATTTTTGGAAAACTTTTTGATTTGTTGTTGTAAGCCATGCAAACAGACAACCGCTTTATGTACGGTGACAAACCCGTCATAGAGCTTCCGCACAGTTTCTCAATTTGTTGATGCTTCAACAAGAAGCATTGCTCTCATCTCCCCTAACACGGAAACTGCATTTTGCGCTGCTGCTCGAAGTTGTTATACCTCTTGCCTAACAGCCTGCAAGTTCTATTCCAGTTGCTCATTCTCAGCTATCAAATATTGAACATTTGATCTTGTTGCTCCTACATAGGCCAAGTTGGCTTTGACAATGGAATTTGGATGCTTCCTGGTGTTTGACACTATCACCCTTTCTTTAATGAATGTAGGTGATGCATGATCATTTAGAAAGTATTTCCTCCATGCTTGTGCAATCCTCTTTTAGAACTCATCAAATGATAGATTGTACACATCCATTACTGGATCATCATCAAGGAGAACTCCATCTCCTTACTCACTCGGGGCTGACTCTACTACTAGAGGTGGTGGGGACTAAGGGATGATCTGTGGTTCCCTTGGCATCAATTCAACGTCTTCATGTTGCGACTCCTATTCCAACTACATGTTTGTCACCTCGAGTAGTTGCTCAATCTGCTGAGCAAGCTCCTGATCCTACATTTGTTCACCTTCCTCCTTGGTTGTTGGTTGCTCCTGTTCCTGCTCTTCAACCTGTATCAATGTTGTTTCCTTTGTCATTGCACATTTCCTTTGTTCTATTTCATGTTTCTTCTTCTCTTCTTGTTCTCTCATTCGCAACTCTTATTCTTCCTTCAGCTTCTTCTCTGCTTCCTGCAGCTTCAATTATGCTTCCTGCAACCTCTACTTTTCTCTCTCCCCCCACTATGCTCTTTGCATCATTTGGTTCCTCTTTGCTTTTGCTACCAAAGATTCTTTCTTGATAAGAGGATTTGCTTTCATTTTGCAGCTTTGTTCTCCCTCTGGATTGTGAACAATCTTCCTCTTTCCCTTGTCTTGCATGGGATTGTTTCCTTTTGTTGTTGTTGCTTATGGATCTTCCGCTATGTGTGGAGCGTCCTGTGAAGTCCTTGCTAAACTGACCAGCTTATTGATTTTGGAGGCATTGTAGCAGTACCTCCAAGGATCCTCCTCTCACCAATGAAATGCCCCACCGATCCATAAAAAGTAAACTCTCGTATAATGGTAATTGCAAATACTGTAGGGATCATACGGATTAAAGTCCTTAGTGCCGAACTCAAATATTACTATCTCCTTAGCCTTAGCATTTGTGACTTTCAAGTTCTTTATATCGTATAATTTGATCTGCAAAGGAAGAGTGGGCCATGGTACTTTCTTCTTCTTGTGTAGTGTTGCTGACAACCTTGTAGCGAGATGGTATGATACTTCTTACATGATCAGTTTATCAATGGCATACCTTGGTAAGGCATGCAAAGGATTCTCTCTGCCAAACACTCTAATGGAGGTGCCACCTAGTGAGGCATACCAATTTGTATTGCCTACTATCACCTCCATTGCATCTCAGGACATGCAAGGTGGATCTTCTTCAAAGAGAAGCTTGTATAATGGGATGATAAAGTGGTTAGTTAGTTGTGTCATTACTCCTCGATAACTACATTTTGAAAGCAACTTGCAATAGATGTTCACGGTGGTCTATCGTGGTGTCCATGTCTATTTAATGCTAGGGAATTATTATTGCGCATAGATTGCATCCAGTAAGTATGCAGACATATAAAACCTCACTTGCTCACCCTTGGACAAATTCTGAGCATGTGCTACATGGACCTTCAATTGTAGAGCCATAGATTCGACCAGTTGAACAGCCACCCATCATTCACCAACTGGTCCAATAAGATTGCCCACACTTCAAGAAAGGTTTCAGTGCTCTCTTGACCATATATTCTGCAAGCAGATATAATCAAGAGTTGGGAAGCCTTCCTCAGGGACTTTGTCTTGTACACATAGGTGGGTACATGGGTGGGTTTCTGTCGAAACTTTGATGGATCTTTCACCCAATTTTTAACAATGTCTCTTGTGTTTACATAGTTGTGGGTGGCATAGAAGGGCGAGTCCATGCGCTTTACTGGCTTGGGCAAGTGATACATCTGCAGAAAATTGTCTGGAAGGTGGCAAGATTTTTCCCACTGGCACTACTCAATGTCATGGTCTCCTCATCCATGTGTGAGATAATCTAGCTGATGATGTATGCACACAGGAAGGTGGAATACCTGCATGCAACCTTGTATAACTCTGACTGCAAAATGCTGAGTTAAACTCGTCGGTCCTCTAAGTCTACCTCAAAGTCCTTTGCAAAAGTGTCTTTAATCTATTGTCATGTTAGTGATGATCCCTTCTATATAAACAATTGAGTATCTGCATACACTGGCGAAGCAATTGATGTTTGCTCAAATTCTTTCCCATTACTGCTCTTAGTGGTTTCCTTTGATGCAACTCTCTTAAATGCTATGGTAACAATGATTGTTGGAGAGATGCTCAACAACTGATGTACCTATGGGACAAAAAAGGCACTCATTGAAAGCAAATGTCAGTTTTAAGCAAAACAACTTACAAGATAAGCTCAAGCAGCAAACCGGGCACTAGATGGGAAGGATTGCACAATTTTTTCTGTTAGGGGGGGACTGGCTACCTATGGAAAATGTGCACTATGCAATCCCAGCAACCAAGGTTGAAGCCTGATGGTTGAAATTGCACAATGTGCAATTCGGCTTGGGTAGAGGCTTCGAAGAGACTACGTAGTCTCAGTGGCCAAGCTTAGAGGCTGGTTCCTGGAACTGTGTAGTGCATAGTTGGAGCCAGCTTGGACTGCACACTGCACAATCCAGAGGCCAAGCTTGTGGCTTAAGCTTCCAGATTTCCCACTGTCAGCTGGGCAAAGTGAAAACTGAACAAGGAAAACCCAAATATGCCCAAGGGAAGTGTGAAAAACAAGTAGATCTGATAGATAGCATGAAGATGAGTGTAGATCTAACTAAGTGTAGATAAATTCGTGTGAATCAAGTACAACAATCAATCAAACATAAGGAAAACAAAGTATGTGAGGAGGGTCACCGCAACAACGACCATTGGTGCAAAAACAGGAAAACTAATGCGACACTTGGGAAAGGAAATCTAAAACTTAAAACAACACTTCTACAAGTTAAAGCAAGTCAAAACGTCAACAACTATCAAGAGAAACATGTGAAACAACACTCACACAAACACAATAACAAAAAGTGATAGAAAAAGTGGCAAAAGATGACAAAAGTAAAACTCACCCAGAAAAGCGACGACGAACGCACTAAAGGTTCCTTGATCTCCTCGGGGATGCTAGAGCTCCAAGATCGTGTGTCCAAATGAGCTCTAGAAGCATCAATTAAATAGATTTAGACAAATAAGGGTTTATGACATGCAAGCCAAAAATCACGTAAAAGCGACACTTAGCAGAAGTTTTTAAAAATAGTGCAAGTGCCTCCTTCGGGATACTAAAAATAGATCCCTATTTTTAGGGGTGTTTTTTTCGTCTTTTCTTTTTCCAAAGAAACTTGCCATGCACACTGTCGGGAAAGACCATTTAATTCTCAGGAATTGGGCATCTTTTTGGCTGAATGCACTATGTTGTTTCTGAGCTCAGTGAGGGTTGTGCACAATTTTTGGGCTCAGTGCTAGGCTGCCTCCCATGACTGTGGAGTTTCTGAGCTCAAGGCTCACTGGCAGTCAGGACTACGCAATTCCCATCATCAAGGTTGCTTTCCCTCAAGGATTGCGCAGTTTCTAGAGGCAATCCGATCACTGTTGGGAGATCAGCTTGTGACTTAGAAGAATCAGTTAAGTGAACACAAGCATAAAAGAAAAGATAAGTCTCAATCGAAGCATGAATACCTGGATTAGTGTGAGATGAGTCACCGTGGATAATAAGGAAGGCTCCAAAATCGAAGCATGGGAAAAAATTTGAAGGGTGGTTGTAGCCACTACGACATTGGTTACACACTAGTAGAACTCCCACTCTTTGTATGGACCTTGTCTCATGCAAAGCAGGTATAACTCTTTCGGAATCATTATTTAGTTCTTTGATCAGCATAGCTTCTTCACTTAGGTTGAGTTACATATCTAGTCCCTACCATTCTCTTCATCGACAACACACATACGAAGCCAATTTAAACTGATTTGTTTTGATTGGGGATGAGAGGTATATAAATGCACAAGTAAAATAGATTTTTAGAGTTTTAGTTTCATCTCTAATATTGCTCCGCTACCAACAGGTCTGGACAATACCCCCGCAGAGTCACTTCAGAAACACAAGCATTACTTTGCTGCTAGTGAGCCTGGAAAGTACCTTGATGGAGTTACTTGCTTCACCTCTCTGCACAGGAAGCCTTTCTCTTCTTTCGCCCTTTATTTCATTTTATTTTATCTGTTCAAAGAACTGTGCATAAGCACTTATTTATTTCATGAGGCAGAAGAGGGATCTCGACTTATGGAGATCAAAAGATGTTGTCCCTTCAGAGAAGGATATTTATATATACCTTTGACATACTTGTTAAGGTTTTCCCCCTCTCATTACTCTACTCAACTTTGTTGATAAGGGTTAACTGAAAATAGAAGACCGGTTAGAGTAAACAGTACTAGTTAAAAGTGCAAGCATCGTGATTTCACCATGACTCTCTCCAAAAAGGACATATTTTCCGTCAGAGTATCATTGACTAAAAGAAATGCAATATTTACATTAGATAGTACAACTTTCTCTTGGACTTCACCCTGCTTGTCTATGAAGCCAAACATGGTTTCATGTGAAAACTAACCTACAACTGCAAAGAAAACCAAACAAACAGAAAGAAGAGGAGTAAAAGTGAAACAAGGTAAAGCAAATAAAGGAAACAAACAAGAAAAGAAAACAACTACTCCTACTCCTAACCTAAGCATAACATAGGCCAACTTACGTAAAGTGATACTTCCATTGTAGCCATTGACGCATTGATTGGCCCGTGTAGGCAAGATCATGTGCGTCAAAAAGGATATACAAGCAAACCAACAGATAAGAAAGATAAGACAATACAAACCAAAATGTTCAAAGCTTGAATGGACCCGCAGAGGAGTAAAAATGGAAAGAACATGAAAGGCACTTTGCAGATGTATCATGATGTTCAAACACATTACGAGCTGAAGGAAAGCAGGTACAAAATTTCGAACTTGTAAAACGAGAAAACGTGAAGAAAGAAGAAAAATTCCATTTTGCAACAGTGCTTACTACATACGACTCCTCTAATGGATGAGCGATAGGATCGTGTGATACAGATGGAGGATGTGGATTGTTAGCGCTTGGAATTCACCTAGGCTGAGATAGACAAACTCTCAAGGCTACATCAAACCATTTCACCTCGTAGCTAGCCCTACGAGGTATGAGAAGGCTCTCTCGGGTCAAAACTCGATGGATTTTGTCAATCGGATGAGTTGACCAATTAGG